>BQKN01064421.1:288277-299019 GCA_022839385.1 Asparagus kiusianus | reverse complement strand
AATATTCAACTCAAGAGAAATTTACCCAAGATTCTCTCTCTCTCTCTCTTACTTTAACAATATATACATATATAAATATATATATGAACAGGAAAGCACTTCCTGTTTTTTCAGCTAAAAAAACGATTTAAATACTCAAAACATAGAAATCTGTCCAAATCATAGACATACCAAAATCCAAATTAAATTTCATAACGCATTAAACAAACAACCTACGACCTATATCAAACCACAACTAAACTTCTTCAAACAAACATCAAAACAACTAAACCAAACCCAAGTCCAATCATAACCCTATAAGAACCAGCAATAACATTCAACGCAGCAGCAGAACTAGACCAGGGATCACTTGAAGGACCCAACCCCGAATACGAGTCCGAGCTTGAACCCGAAACAGGAACTGGCGCAGTGCCAGGCGCAGGGATAACGAAAGGGTGCACCATGACTCGCACAATCAGCTTCTGGCCCGACTTGCAGTGGTTAGGTTCGCCGCTGATGAAGTAGAAGTAGCCGTACCGGTCGAACCAGAACGTCGAGTTTCCGTCAGTGAAGGCGAGCTGTGGATTGCTTGTGTTGCAATTGACGTAGCCTTCCCGGTCCACAAGGAGCACTGAGTCATTTGTGTACTTGAAATCTAGGGTACGTAGTCAAAAACATCACGAGTAAAAGTTAGTGTGCAATTGATTAGATCGACAAGTTGTTTTAATTAGTTTTAGATTTATTAGAATCTGAATTATGCAAAATAATTTCCATTTGCTAGTTAACGTGACATGAACTTTGAGGATGAAGGCAATAGGTTTAACACAAACATAAATTTTTTTTGCCACTTTTGGTAATGACAATTGTACTATACATGTCATAATTCAAAGTGCATATACATAGTCCAAATCTTACTCTATAACTTATCAATTAATTCAACAACTAATCTACTAATCATAACCGCACAACATATATATAGTCATCTATTTTTTGTAACGAGAGCTTGTTTCCAATTTTCCTCGTTAGCTATTAATAGAAATGAAACAATATATATGTATATAATTAACATTTTCACCTTTACGTAAGAGCTATACATGATATACATTATATCTAACACAAAATGATAGGAAAATCTGTGATCTTACACAAGGAATCGCCAATGTGGAAGCGATTTCTCCCTGCCCAATCGTTATAAGTCTCGGTCTCCTCCTCTACGGGCTTCACCCAGCCCCTCGGTCCTCCCACACGATACTCATGTGCCGATGCAGCTGAGACCATCGACAAGGAAATCAAGAAAGCTAGAAAGAGCGCTTTAGATGACATTGTGGGAATAGCTGGCTAGAATATGTATGAGCAGAAACGAAGAAGTGCTTTTAAGTTTTTATATATTGATGAAAATTTGAGAATTCCGTTGAGCTGAGGGAAGCAGTACTTGGATATTTAAAGGGAGAAATGGAGGGAAAAGGTGGTTAATTACAAAGTTAGTTTATCTCGAGTGGTGGGATAGTGGTGCGGGTAAGTGGGGATGTGGTGCGAGAGTGGGGACGGTTATTACTGTGATACGTGGCGGAAATCTGCACGTTGATAGGGGAACTCAAAGATTAAGGTTGCTCAGTTGAGCGTTTGGGGTAGTTTTAGCGGGGAGGGTGTGGGTCAAATAACAGCAATGAAAATAATTGAATTCCCTATTTGGGGTCAACCAGATGTGGACCAGACCCAGTCCAATCCACAGTAAGATCGATCTCCGCTGGGGCTACGCCTTTGAGCTAGCCTTAAGGGGACAACAAAAAAAAAAGGATTTTTAGCCTAGCCTAGGTGTGTACATACTTGCAGTCTTATTCCGTAAATAAAAATTAATGAAAAATCTCAAGAATAAAAAACTAACTAAGCAAATTACATGGGCGTAAATAAATCATTAGCTTTAATTTCTACAGAAGATAGAAACAGAATATGCTCCTGACAATTGGAATTAGTTGAATGCAACTCCTAGTTTAGTAAAGTAATTAAACCAGTAACTTTTTTGGATATATAGATGATTTAATTAGTTACTTAGAAATATGAGACGTGCACCCAACCAAAGTTTATGTTGTTCAACTTGATTATGTATATAATATTTATAGCCGAATGAAAAAGTGTTTTAGAATAATAATAGCGAAGCCTTTATCTAAAAATCTTAGAACCGATCGGCTACATGAATATGGTTCTTCTATGTATTTTACATATAAGAACTCGAGATAATAATACATGACTTCGAATTTCATACATCATGAAAGAGTCTACGTACTACGTATCACTCTCTTTTGAATTCATTTGAAATAAAGAGAAATTATATCTCAATCAGCATAATTTTAGTTTACAAACCAGTAGCATGGTTTTATTTTTCTTAAAGAAGGTGCTACTCTTTCTATTTAATTAACATCAACATCACGTTATTAATCCAACTCATAAATCATACAGCTCACACCACACAAAAAGGGACACCTCGTGCTCTCTCCGACCCTCGAGTGCTCGCTCACCTACTATTTCCGGTCAACAACACTCCTCTGGTCCCAATTTACAACCTTTTTTTTTTTGACCGAAACATGTAATTAATATTAACTGACACGAGCCAAATGCAGGTTGCCGAAAATAAGGCTCAGACGTTACTTGCAACTGTTTCGGCTATATTCGTGGAGTCATTAAAGCTTGCCAGCCAATAATAGAGCGCTAATTGCAGCAAGAGTCATTAATAACAAGGAAACTGCCAAATTACTTAAAGCTACTGGCTAGGACCACGTCACTGGCAATACCCGGTAATTTCATTCCAGTTTTACTGCCGCACTATTCAATCTACCGGTTATATAATGGCTTAGGTCTAGCCAGCGTCTAGCCTTTGATCTGTGTTCGATCGGTACCTTCAGATTGCAGCCCTCATATTATTTTCTTTTGTTTAGTTTGTTATATCTTACGGCCTTCTTCTGCTTATTTTCATGATCTTTTTAGTGCTGGCTAGCCGGTATATATATACAAAATCAAGTTTTGATCTTTAGAAGTTTACATGAAATAAGTGGGATATACAATTTTTTATTGAGCCTTTTCTTTGTTTAATTCGTTTGTGTGTTTGTTTGTTTTTGTGTTTGTGTGCGCGTTAATTTGTTTGGTTTTTTTTAACTACTACTGCTGCAATTTTCTAACTTAAGTCTTTTATAGATGCTAATTAGCTAGCACTCCTTGACTTTGTAGAGACATTCCCCAACCTATTTCTTTTTGTCAATCAGCAGTTTTTACACAGAGGTCCCCTTTTTATATTTTTATGAACTTATATTTTCTTTCATGCATATATATAGTAAGGAACAATGTGGCTGTAGTTCAAAACTAATCTTAGGTCCTAACCTTTTTCCAACCTGCCCATATAATATTTCTGAGGATGTTACCTGGATCGTAGATCCATACGAATTTTTTTTTTTATGGAAATTGTAAAAAGACTTACATGGCATAAACATCTGCGTACTTCAAACATATATACTGAAGTATAAATTGTGTGCTCATATATAACACATTATAATTTGATTATGTCTGCGTTAATTTGGTTTTCTTCAAGTTGCATACATATAATAAAAGGGGTGAGATTAGGTTATGAGAGGCTACATCAATTTACATCGCAATACTTGCTCATTCATCAATTTCACATATTTTTGTTTTATGATTTTCTTTCTATATATGTAAAATTTTGGCACTTTTGTTTTTGTTATGCTGTGGTATTACGCAAATGCAGGGAAAGCAGAAAAGGGTGGAAGAGTAGGGGGAGGAGAACCTGCAGTATATGACAGAAGAGAGAGAGCACAGCCCGACACCGGCGAAAAGGGCGTCGCTGTTGCTGGGTCTGGGCTCTCTTATCTTTCTGTCATATACAATATCTACGGTTTCCTTCTCCTCTTTCAAAACCCTATAGCTATCATTATCCTGTTGACCACAGAAGCTCAATTCTAAGTAATTAATATCAAGGTGAATCTGACATATGTATACTGTTAGGAGCTGGAGCAGAATATGAAGCTGATACCCAGGCTAACAGCAGGTGAAGACACAGGCTGGAACGAGTGAAGCTGGGAAAGGAACAGATACATTTAAACAAGGACTAATACGCAAGAGAAATGTCAGAGGAAGGTCTAATCTGCAAAGTCTTACTACATGAACTTATCTTGTAATAAATATTGAGTATTCAGTTACAATAGTTAATTCTGTTACATTATGTTATTTCGGTTCTGTTGGCTGTGCACGTGCACCAAGTCTTGTAGCTGAAGTGTATAAAAGGAGAAGATGTAATAATCACTGGGATCATGAATAAAATTGGATTATCATATTCTCCAAAATTCTGAGTTCTATTCTTCTCTTTCTTCCAACTCTATTCCTCTTTCATGTCTCAGTTCTTCCTGTATCCTATTCTCACGATCCCATAGTTTCAACCATGGCTAGAAACAGCAACTTGAGGATCAACCGAGGCTCTCGAGACTCACATACACACTTCTGTTGGATGAGACTAGATCTCTATTACATACATACTTCAAGCATTTTAAAGGGTAATTGGATCAGATGTGTAGGTGAAAAGGATCGAGGCCAGTAAAGAACCCTTTCTCTTTCTTGTTATTTGTTTTTCATCCATTTTTCTCTAAATCATGACGATCAACATATGAAACTGTGAATTTCTACTGTAAATGAAAGCAATGTTGCAGCATTCTCTAGGGCAAAATGATTTCAATTGTTAACATTTATATATAGTACTTGCTAATAGTCAGTTTTATTTTCTTTTAAATATCCATTAAGTATTTTTATATAAAATTTTCATGAATATAAGAAGGGGAAAAAAATCTGACGTAGATGGATATCCGGTCTTTTTTTTTTCAATTAGCCGATACTCCTATACATCAAATTTTGATTAGAACATTAACATCGATTAATTCTGTTCTTGGAACGGTACAACTCAACTGCTCTTGATGCCTAAAAGTGTTACCCTGCAGGGACGTTTATCAAATAAATTGCAGTGATGCACAGTACATCCATTGAAATGCAAAGAGAATAAAGCTCGTATTAGCACCTGAGCATGAAGGAACTTTCAAATCCGTAACGTGTTGGAAGCATAAATATTTTGATATGTCATTCATGAAATGCTCCATTTATCAAAAGAGGTATTCGGATTATTTTAAATTAATTAAGCATCTAATATCCGTTTCTGTACTTTTTCGACATATACATGCATTAATTCTAACATTGGCCTCTAATTTTCTTTTGGAAAAAGACTGTCTGGCGTGAGGAGGGTTCAATTGGTTTCTAATTAACCCCATTCGTGAGATTGAGAAGTAAATTTGATTGAATGGAAAAAAAATTACAGACTAGGTAGGACATATATTTTCTATCAGTATGCAAAAAATAAGAGAAACTCTTAGTAAGGAAATTCAACTGGTTTGCATGCGCTAATAAAGCAATACATTTACATAAAAAGGGGTGACAGATAATTTTCCCATCAGAGACTTAACAAAAAAATATGGCTAACACAAAAACATACGGACGCCGTTGCCGGGGATCGAACCCGGGTCACCCGCGTGACAGGCGAGAATACTCACCACTATACGACAACGACCCCGTGCGTGTTTGAATTAAGAAATTATTTAGACTCGAAGATTAAAGTTGCTGCGTGACGACCAAAGTTTAATGAGAGGAAGTAATAAGTTTAGATTTTAGTACATTTGTGAGGTTACATTTCAGCGCCTCTTTGTAATACTATCTACAGTAACCTCACTATATGATTTGGGGTTTTTTTTATGGAAACCACCAAATAAATAGGGTGATTATATAGGAACCATATATAATATCAAAACTATCTAAAGAATATGTTCTCCCTTTAATCAACTGCCCACAGCCATTTTTTGGTGACTTTTTGACCAAATTTCCGATAATACTCTTAATAAATTTTGAGAAAAACATGCATGACATGTGCCCTCATTAAGGGTATTAATGAAAATTTGGTCAAAACGTCAACAAAAATTGTGCGTGGGTGGTTGATTGAAGGGAAAACATACTTTTTAGGTGGTTAATTAGTATAAATTACAAATTGTAGGTGGTTTCTATATAATCACCATACTTATTAGATGGTTTTCATAAAATTAAAAAAAAGACCCCGAAAGTTTTTACACCTGACAGGGAACTCTCGTCTTTGTCTTAAAGAGCGTAAGGGGGTGTTTGTTTGCATGCAAGTGAAAGATGAAAGTGAGAAAATTACTTTCATTTAACAATTAAGGTGTTTGTTTTCATGTAAGTGGTTATGAAAGTGAGATGCAAGAAAGTTGCCACATATGATTTAATGCAATTTTTACTTTCCCTAAAAAAGTGGTGAAGTCACATGAAAGTGACAAAAAGGTAACTAATTTAATTAAATGATTTTAATTATACTCTCTAATTAATCTTATTTTGCCACGTCATCTTCACATTGCACTTTCGATAATAATTTAATTTTTTAAACAAACACTGAATTTCACTTGCGTGCTGACATGGATGTAAAAGCCATTTACAAAAAAAATAACTTACATATTTTAAATTCACTTTCAGATTACCAAACACCCCCTAAATTTTTTTTCCCTCCATTTTGTTATCTATTTGTAAATCCTGCTTTCTCCGGAAATTTTCACTAACCTCCTCCAATACCGAAGCTTTCAGTCTAATCCATCAACCAACCTCGTACATGATCCCCGTACAGTTTTCTTCGCTAACAAAAATGTCTAACATCTACCTTATCCTTCTTGGATACGATTACCCTCTCTCCATCACACACAAAGATCTTGATATATATACGTGCTCCTATTTACAAACGACGAGAATTGAGTTGCTTTGGTCATTTCAGTTACCCGCTTTGAACCAAGTTCCAATGAAAAGTGTGAACAGTGAGAGGAGCTTTGCTGCAGGGACCCAAAATAGGGGACCAATAGAGGGGACAAGTGATGTGTTCCCCTCCTATTGGATAATGAGTTGGTCATCATTAATGATGGCCAACTCATTATCCAATAGGAAGGGGACACATCACGTGTCTCATCTATTGGTCCCATATTTTGAATCCTTAAAGAATTTTTCCCGTGAGAGAGCCCAAAGGAAGAGGGGAACTAAACCCCGCCAAATTTACAGAAATTCTTCGGAGGCTGCCAATGTCGGCTTTGATAGAACCAGCTATGTGACAGACACTTGCCTGTTCTACATTCAACTTGAATTCGAAATGGTTTATATTTTAGAACACCAGACATTTTATTTGCTGTCAAAATTGGAAATTATTAGCATAGAAATCCGAAATAAAAGAATTAGAAATTCTAGTCTGATCGGGAGCAGTCGTGTAAACACTGCCCTAGAAGATTGACGACTCGTCTATCCTCCTGACGCAAACGGTCCTCTCTCCCCTAACGGTAAAAACCCCAGAATTCGACCGGCCTCTGAACTCGGGCGAGAGTGGCAGAGCTTCGGCTCAGATGAAGAACGTTGCTCAAAAAAACAAAAACACTTGAACTGTAACTAAGAATTTTAGAAGGAGAGAGAGCGCTCGGTTTTAAGAAGAAGAGAAAAGTTTTGTGTTTTCCTCGAACTGATCAGGCCTCCATATATAGGGTTTATAAATCCAAAGCCATTGCTCATAATCCACGCACATTCTCCTCAATCGCGTAACCCCCGCACGATCTCCGTAGCCGTTGCGTGACCGAGTCAAGAACATGTAAAACGTGCAAAAAAGAAGGCTGAAGAAATAAAAAGGATACGCACGCGTCGCATGTGCGTGTGTATTATGCAAAGCCCACATAATACAAAACCCAAAACACTATTTAAAGCCCAATAAGAGAAGAACCACTATAAGCCTTTTACTATTCATCTTATTTTCCAACGTTGGACTATTCACAAAAGGCAAAATTACCTTTTCATGCACTACATAGCCAACGTTATTTTGATACCATGTAAACTCCTCTCAATGAGGAGGAAAAAAATTTACAGACCAAAGTACGTGCATATACATAGGCCATCCATTCATAACAATTTTAGATGAAGACGGGTAAAAAGAAGTAAACTACAATAAAATAAGCACATTGGTATCTGTCTTAGATACAGATGAAGAGAGAGAAAACGATTTATTAAATGCACAGAACACTGGCATGTTACAGTTCACCGGAAATGCATCAAATAAACATGTGATCATAATTTGCTAGAGCCACGTCCTCTTGAATTTCTTTCCCTCCACTTAAGTACGATGTGAGTATTTAAATTGGGGAAAAAAAACTGCAGCCGAATAAATCTCCTGCAGTGGGAAACATAAGTGCAAAATGAGCTATCACAAGAACAAGTGAAGGAACATAGCATTGGAGAATCAAAAATAGAATTTCAATATAGCCAATCTTCCTTCACCTTGAGATTACCATATGAAGGTTTCTTTTGAATTCATAATAACCACAGTATGGAAGAGATCCGCTTGCAGTGATAAGTGAGAGCAGGATGGTCAAATTATCATACTTCTAGAATTAAAAAACTGCGAGGAAATACAAAAAGGCGTAAGTCTTCTTAAAAAGCCAACTTTGAATCATGTGCCGTAGCAGACTCCATTTTAATGGGAAAAGGCTAAGACAATGACAATGGTGACGCTTACATGGTCACAATACTGGGTGGTGTAACGAACGAATCAGTCGAGCTGCAAATGACCCATCAATAGAATGCTTGACCGGATTTGAAGAGTAAAAACCTTTCTCCGTGATGAAATCTGGAGGAATTTTCCCATTTACAGGATCTACAACAAATTCCTAAAACACAACGTATGAAGATATAATGTTTTGTAGCAGAAAGTGTGAAGGAAACAAATGTTTCTGTAACATTTCAGAAATCAATTTGACATAAGAAAAAACATAATATCCTAAGTTTCATATGTTTGATACAGCATCCTCAAATATAAACTAGCAGGTGAACATGTTTATGCTAGTTTTTTATACCAGCTCAATTACACATACCTTGGAAACTATCTGGTTCTCTTGTTTGAGGACTCATTTTATAGTCCCGAATTTTTACTCATAAAAATACAAGTGCTAAAGTCATTCGATAAGTTTTTCGACCCCTAAGTATGAAAGCATGTGTCAATCATCTAGAATCCAGCAGTAATTCTATTAAAATGTTTTCATAGGACATGTGCTCATCTAAATTCAAATCTCAAGAACAGCTTACCATGATGGTTATCTAAATCCTTCCGATCAAAGTGGGTCCACATCAAAGCAGGTCAACTTGATGATATCCTCAAAGTTTATACCAACTGACCAAAGCGAACTAGGAACAACAAAAAGACTTTCCGTAATCTAGTCAGGTTATTTCATAGTAGAACCTACCACAATTACAATGCTATTTATTAAGTTCATTAATCAGATGGCAAACCTACAGAATCCTCCTACGATGAGAAAGAGGCGAAGATGAGGCCGATATTATAAGCTTTGTTAAGTTATTTATCTACTCAAAATATTTCAAGAACTAAATAATGAATAGTATATATATGCTACTATGCCAAACTATAATAATACTTGATAAGTGTACAATCTGCATCCAAACAAATTCATTGGCAAAATCCCTGCAGTAAGCCAAGGCAGCATGAATTGCTATTTTTTTGTTCTTTCCTTTTTCAACAAAGGCTGTCTTCAACCTAGAACCTTCCAAAAACCCAAACATTCACTTTACCATTGAGTTAGCATGTTGGCTAGTTTCCAATTGAAACGCAGTGTTCCTAACAAAAGAGCCACAAAAGCTCTCACGTCAGACTTTATGGGTCGCTTTTCTTCATTTTAGCTTTGTTAGCAGTCATCTCCTTGGTTAATTGTGATAACGGAACAAATTTAGCACTACAAGAAACAAATGAGAATTCAATGTCGTGATAGAACCATCAAACACTATAAAACATCAAACAATGGAAAATTCAGGTCTGCCAAAATTTTATTCAAACAAAAGTGAAGGAAAAAGATGCTTCTGTCGCATGATACCAAAGAAAAAAAACATCCTGGGTACTGAAACTAAAAGACAGACAATACCGGATGCCTAAGAAGAAATGACTTGATCCTCTCTTCATTTTCTTCAGGATCAATGGAGCAAGTACTGTACACAAGCACCCCACCAGGCTTTACCAACCTATTATACAAACATCGAGCGTCAGGTTTGAATATAAGAAAGGAATCCGGTCTCTCTCATACCAGTTCCCTGATTATTCATTAATACATGGGACGAATCTAAATAAAGTCAATGGATATTCAAATGAATCGATATTAATAGGCAAAAACTATATACTAAGATACTAGAGAATTCCAACAGGTTATTAGCAAAAGACAGTCTAAAATTATAATACCAATGTTTACCACATGTTTTTTATTGGTTAGTTGCAAGAGTGCGAAGTCAACAGCAATGACTGTTAGATTTGAGGGTGGAAACCAACCTCGGCCGGCGAGGAGCTCCGACGAGCTCGAGGATGGCGCAGGCGAAGCTGGAGGAATAGTCCCAGGCGAGCTCGAGATCCGCTGCGAACGCCCACCTGACCCTCGCGTCCAGCAGCTCGACGACCATCGCGTTCGAGCTCGACGACCTGCGCGTTTGGGAGATGCCGACCTCAGCGTTTGACCCGACCATCGCGTCTGCCTCTCACCTCCGCGTTCGCTGCATCGCTGGCGACAGGCTGTCGCCAGCCCTCCAAATCCCGCCTATAAAACCCCCTTTGATGCCTAGGGTTTCGCTGTGCTTTTCCCCCC
>BQKN01064421.1:258616-281094 GCA_022839385.1 Asparagus kiusianus | reverse complement strand
TTGCAATAAAATCAAATGAAAGAAGAATTTTAAAAGAGATGAATTTGTCACTATGTTGATGATTAAATTAAATGGAAGAAGAATAAACTTTAAAAGATATATTTCCTAGAAAAGAAAAAAAAGAATATATTTCCTAGAAATTATCAAAACATGCCTTACATACATATCCTTCTCTGACTTTTTTCTATTCATTTCGCATATTTCTTTTTCCATGTGTTTCTGCATGCACACACATGTAACCAGTGTTACATGGACACGCGATATCTCATATTTTATTGTTATATAGTGTGAAAAATTATAATTAAATTATAATTGTTTTTTTGAAACAAGTAGAAGGTTTTCCATCAAGATTGCAGAAGCTAGACCCTCTGTACGTCGTGCCCTTGCTGCTACTAATGTTGTTCCAGATCTTAGTGGTAAACTCGTTCTCTTGTTATTTGTGGTTACTTTAATTTTATTAGAAAATGCTTAAACATTTTGGCTAAATAGCTTTTTAGTTGATGGGGGTAGTATTAAGTCATTTTTTAACCTAGTATTATAAAATTAAATCAATGTCGGGTCGATTGAATTTGATTATGGTTAACCTTTATCAAATTGATTTTTCAAATTTGGTTGTTTTGTTGATTGTTTCCTATTTTATTATTATTTTTTGTTTAAGATTGGAAATAATGCTACCTAAAAAGTACAAATCTGGAAGTTTGAAGAGGAAACAAAAAAAGGAGGAACAATTGACTCGTTCACAACGAGGTGCTCTTGACAGGTTCTTTGTCAGAGAACGTCCAACTATTTCAACTGAAAATTTAGTTGATGAAGACGATGACAATGATAATGAGAAAATTGATTGAAGATGAAGGACTTGATGAAAATCACGGTGATGGTCCAAGTCCTAATGAGAATGAGGGCAATGCAGATGTTGATGGTATGAATCACAATGAGAATGGTGACACCGAATCTGATGAAGAAGGGTTTAATGAGAATTTGGATGCAGTTTATAATGACTTAATTGAGGAACCAAGTGAGTAAGTTCCAGCGAACCTTTATGATCCTAGAGTTTGGGATAGTCTAGATGATAAATGGAGAGATCCGTTACCTGTAAAAGGTCCCGTAAGAGACCTGTCGATAAAAAAAGTCTTAAAGGTAGATTGAATAAACGCTTTACTTCAGGATTATACACTCCACACATACATAATGGAGAGAATACAAATAGGATATGGCTTGTATACTGCAAGGAGATAGATAAAACATTTTGATTTTGTTGTAAGTTTTTTAAGAAAAAGCCTATGATAACTCAGCTAGCAAATGAAGGATATAATGATTGGTCACATGTGGGTGTGCGGCTTAATGAACATGAAGTTAGTAAGGCACATATTCATAACATGGCTACTTTGATTGAGTTGCAGCTTAGATTGAAAAAGGGTCAGACAATTGACAAATCTTTCCAAGATTATATCATAAAAGAGGAGCATTGGAGAAAACTGTTACGAATGTTGATTTCAATTGTGAAATATCTTGCTAAATACAATTTGGCGTTTCGGGGCAAAAATCCGAGGATTGATAAAGCAAACAATGGAAATTTTATGGGATTAGTTCAGATGGTGGCAGAGCATGATAAAGTGATGGAGGAACATCCTCGTCGCATTCAGAATAAGCAGATCCGTTATCATTATCTAAGTAATGTTATCCAAAATGAGTTGATACTCATGATGTCTTCTGAAATATGAGGTGCAACCATATCTCGGGTTAGAGAAGCTAAATACTTTTCTATTATACTTGATTGTACTCCTGATATTAGTCACCAAGAACATATGACTCTGATTTTGAGATGTATGGATGTCACTACTAGTCCAGTTAAAGTGGATGAGTATTTCATACAATTTTTGAATGTGGATGACACAAGTGGCCTTGGACTTTTTGAGGAGTTGCAGATGGCTCTAACGGGTCTTGGTCTTGATATTGATAATGTTCGTGGACGGGGATATGATAATGGATCAAATATGAAAGGGCATAAGCAAGGTATACAGAGTAGACTTCTGGATATTAATCCAAGAGCATTTTACACTCCATGTGCTTGTCATAGCCTTAACTTAACCCTTTGTGATATAGCAAACTGTAACGTCAAAGCTCAGGATTTTTTTGGAGTAGTACAACGAATTTATCCCTTGTTCGCAAATTCTACAAAACGTTGGAAGATTTTGATGGAGAATATTATAGGAGTTACTCTCAAGCCATTATCGACCACACGTTGGGAAAGTCATGTTGAAAGTGTTAAGGCAATTCAATCACAACCTCTACAAATCAGACAAGCTTTACTTCAATTAGCAGAAAATGACAAAGACACAAAAATAAGAAGTGAAGCTAAATCTTTAGCAAAGTACGAGCTTGGGGATTTTGTTTTTTTATTAGGCATGACTATTTGGTATAAGATATTGGTGACTGTTAACAAGGTTAGTAAGCGTTTGCAAGAGAAAGTTATTCCAATTGATGTTGCTATAGAATTAGTAAATGGCCTGATTGTTTCTTTCAGAAAGTATAGAGAAACTGGGTTTGGAGAGGTCATGATTACTGCCAAAACATTTGCTGTTGATTTGGGAGTTGATCCAGTATTTCCTGAGAAGCGACAAATCTTTAGAAAAATGTATTTTGATGAGGTTGGAGCTCAGTCATCAGAGTTAACTCAGCAATCGGGTGAGGAAATTTTCAGAGTTCATTATTTTCTATAATTGGTTGATCAAATTATTGGTTCATTAGAGAGAAGATTTGAACAGTATCAGACATACGAGAATATTTTTGGATTTTTATTTAGACCGGAAAAGTTATGTGCATATCAGAATGATGATTTAAAAGCTTGTTGTGTTAATCTTGCAAACAGTCTTAAGAAAGGAAGTTGTTCCTGATGTTGATGGAGATGAATTATTTGCAGAGTTGCTAATCTTACAAAATATGTTGCCATCAGAAAATATGAAAGCCATTGACGTATTGAATTTCTTGAAGAGGATGAATTGTTTCCCAGCCGCTAGCATTGCATATAGAATCTTGTTGACTATACCTGTCACGGTTGCATCGACAGAAAAGAGCTTCTCAAAGTTAAAGATATTAAAATCATACTTGAGATCAACCATGTCGTAGGAGAGGCTAAACGGACTGGCTTTGAACTCAGTTGAAAGTGGATTCTTAGACAAGATTGATTATGAAGCTTTGATTGATGACTTTGCAACAAAAAATGCAAGGAGAAAAGTTTTCCAGTGAAGTTCGGACATGTCAAGATTATTAGTAAGATGTTGATTTTGTGTATCTTTTTTTTACTATCAATATTTTGCACGTAATATGTTTTGCATAGAACCATTGTTATGTCTTAATGTTTATTTTAATTCTAGATAAAAATTCCTTTCCATGGTTAGTACTACGTATAAAAACAATTATTAGTTTCTTCTGAAGATTGATTAAGAGGCCCCGATTGAAATTTAGAACCGGGCCCCCAAATTGTCAGCCATGCCTCTGACCTAAGACAGCAAGCACGTACACAGTCAACAAACCAGAGTCCTTTCCTATAAAATAAGACTAGGTTGGCTAGCAAGCTCGACTATATAGAACATGCATTTATGTGATGTACTGTGCAAACCTTTTACATGTCATCTTAGATGTTTATATGAAGACATCAAATATTCATAAGTAAATGAAACATCAGTGGTAGCATACTCATTAATTCAGATTATATGGCAATAGTGACATCATAATTTCAGTATACTATTGCGCTGCTTCCATTTTACTATTTTGTATATTGAATCCAAAGTTATCTAGTAGAGACATGTCACATTCTGCTGCTACCATGTTACTCTATTTTGTTCTGTATACTGAATCCAAAGTTGATCAGTTGAAAAATACCTTGGAAAGCACACCTAATCCGGAGCAAGGAGCATCAAGTAACACTTTATCGGACTTTATTAGATTCTTTTCCTACAAAAAGAAACATAGAAATATTATAAAAAAAATGAAAATGAAAATTAGTGAGCATGTGGGGGTGGGCAGCTTAGGATTGAAGAGAAAATCAATACCAATTAAATAAAGGTTTATTGACAGATGCAACACTCAGCAAGTTATTATGCAACACATATAACATGTAAGCCAGCTCTAAGCTTACACTAATCCTCTAAATTC
Source organism: Asparagus kiusianus (assembly GCA_022839385.1). Taxonomy (NCBI): domain Eukaryota; kingdom Viridiplantae; phylum Streptophyta; class Magnoliopsida; order Asparagales; family Asparagaceae; genus Asparagus; species Asparagus kiusianus. Next base: position 276,939 of record BQKN01064421.1, on the reverse strand, counting down.
AATATTCAAATGAGTTTGGTTGTACTAAACAAATTTGGTTCGACTTCTATAAAAAAAGAAAAGAAAAAGGAAAAGGAGAAGTACCCAAAATTTGGTTCGATTTCTTTTTTTTTTTTAAAGGAGAAGGAAAAGTCTCCAAATTTTGGTTTCCATGTATTTCTATAAAATTTGTAGGAAAAGTTTTATGGAATCTCAAAAGTGGTGTTTTCTTGTTTTTCACTCTTTCTTTGTTTGGTTCAAAATATGAAAACAGGAAAACCAACTTTATAGAAAATGGGTTGAGTGGAAATAGTAAAGTTTTGTACAAAAATTATTAGTTAATTCAATGTGTTAAATTTCTTGGCAATTTCAGCCCATATGGAGAGGAAGTTGAATTCTATAAAATAACACCCTTTTCTCTACTTTGTAGAAACATTTTCTATTAAACTGTGGTGACCCAAACACAGTTTTAAGAAAACTCCAGAAATCAATTAATTACAGAACTGCCACTGTAAGGGGTTTTCTACAAAGTTTTCTACAAAAATGGTGAACCAAACAGCCTCTTCAGTCATCCAACTTTGCAAGGCCTGATACTTTGAACAACCTCCTATCTGGCCTCCCATGCTCAACTTTGAATAATGAGCCATGTCAAATCCCGTGACCCTATAAACTCCCCCTCCCCCAACCTAAACCATGTTTTTTGTTCATAATCTCACTTCGAGGAAAATCTTGTTTCTTCCTTCTTGTTACATTTGAAAAAAAATAGCATGGACGGTCTTCACTACATTCTACCTTTCTGGATATCTTCACAATAGAAATCTCACACCAAAGGCAATTATATGATGTAGCTTATATCATAGTAACAAGTAATTGGAGAAGGGTCACAGGTCTGCAGCATGCTAAGTCGTAAGCATATGGAGTTCCACAGTACCAATGAAAAATATAATCGACAAAAAGTACCCTCAAATAATAGTAGTCCAATAAAAAAACACATATAAGATGTACAGTAGCTAAGATAAAATCAAATATACTTGTACACATAAGTGGAAATTATCATAATTCACAATCTGTTCTATTGCATAAATTGTTACTCACAGAAAATAATCGAAGGTCAGCACAACAAGTGGTGACCACACCATCTAAACCATGCAACTTGGTGGTCTCTTTAAGAATTCTTAAGCGACCTTTATTTATGTCAATTGCCAATACCTTACCTGCAACATGATAAGACATTCTAGTCTATTCAAACTACTTTTAAAAGAGAGCCTAGATATTAAAAGTGGAGTAAGCAACAATATAAAGACAAATTCATTAAACGAATCTGCACACAAAGGTAAATCATACTTATCACCTACTAATATCGGTAAGCATATGCATATGAATATTGATTGTTCATTATAGTAGAGAAACCACTCGCATGGCATTCATGTTAAGTGCACATAAATAAAGACATGCAAGAGTGCAGCCTGAGGAATGTTGTAATAACCCCAAGTAAATAGTTAATTATAAAAAGATTGGCGAAGTACATGTAAATCACAGTTTGAGAGGTGTTGTGCAAAAATACCAAACTTCTTCCTGATGTGGGAGAAGAAAACTTCTCGGACTAGAATTGGTACAACAAGCAATTGATAAGATTCAATTAGTTAGGGAACATCTTCGCAATGCAAAATCGTCAGAAGAGTTATGCTGGTCAAAGGAGAGAATTGGAATTTCAAGTCGGCGATCATGTTTTATTAAAAGTTTCGCCTACCCAAGGAGTGAAAAAATTTGGAATATGAGGGAAGTTAAGCCCGAGATTCGTTAATCCTTTTGAGATTCTGAAACGAGTTAGTCCAGTGGAGTATAAATTAGTATTACCGCTATCTCTATCTTAAATATGCTAAAGTGCATGAACTCTTGTGGCTCAATGCATCAGCAACAACATTCGCCTTGCCCAGGTTATAATTGATGGTCATGTCATAATCTTCTAGAAACTTCAACCATCTTCTTTGCCACAAAATTCAACTCCTTCTGAGTAAATATATATTTCAAACTCTTGTGATTAGTGTATATTTTACAATGTACTCCGTATAAATAATGTCTCCAAATCTTGAGAGCAAACACTACTGCCACTAACTCCAAGTATTGAGTGGGGTAGTTCTGTTCATAAGGCTTTAACTGCCTTGAAGCATGCTATGACTTTCCCATTTGCATAAGAACACACCCCAATCCTCTCCTAGAAGCATCATTATAGATAGCAAAGTTTGTATCTCTAGAGGGTAATGTCAGTATTGGAGTAGACACTAATCACCTTTTTAGCTCTTGATAGCTTTTCTCACATTCATCTGACTAAAAGAATTTAACTCCATTTTAGGTAAGATGAGTCAGATGTGAGGCAATATGAGAAAATCCTTCCACAAATTTTCTATAGTAGCCAGCCATACTAAGGAACTACGGGTCTCCGTCACGCTAGTTGGTTTGTCCCAATTAACTATAGCTTTTATCTTTTTAGAGTCCACAGAAATCCCTTCTTTAGAGATTACATGCCCAAGGAATGCTACTTTCTCCAACCAAAACTCACATTGCTTAAGTTTGGCATATAATTTTTCTCTCTTTAATGTTTGCAGCACACATCTTAGGTGTTCATGTTGATCTTTAACTGATAGTAATCAGCACAGAGATCAATCTTGAAAAATGCTTGAGCTCCTTGCAGTTGATCAAATAGATCATCAATTCTCAATAATTGATACTTGTTCCGAATGGTTATCTTATTAAATTCACGAAAGTCAATACATAGTCCCATACTACCATCTTTTTTCTTCACAAATAATACTAGCGCACCCCATGGTGACACACTAGGACGAATGAAGATTTTATCTAAAAGTTTTTACAATTGCACCCTAAGCTCTCTCAATTCAGTTGGTGCCATGCAATAAGGAGCCTTAGAAATTGGACTTGTACCAGTTCCCAAGTCAATTGAAAATTCAATTTCCCTATCTGGAGGCATTCCTGAAAGTTCTTCTAGAAATACTTCTCGAAATTCTCGAACAGCTGGTCTCTCCTCTAGGCTTGATTTTCCTTCATCAATAATTTCAACTAAAGCCAAGTAACTCATGCATCCACTTCTCAGTGCCCAATATGCTTTAACAGCTGAGATGATTTTTAAGGGTTCTCAAAATTTACAACCCTCAAAACAAAATTATGGTTGACCCGGAAATTTAAATACTACTTTCTTTTCTCGACACAAAATAGAAGCATGATTTAAAGATAACCAATCTATTCCTAATATAACATCAAAATCATGCATTTTCAGCATTACTATTTAGTTGGAAGTTCCTTGTCGAGAATATTAATTTTACTCCTACAACCCTGATTTGATAGTTGATACTAATATAGGCTTGACTTGTGCACAGGACTTGTCTTGTGCATAGGTCGCTGATGTCACATATATGCAAGGTTTTAAATATCGGATGTCGGGTTCATGTCGGATGGCTCAAATCCATATCGGATAGCGGAAATCGGGGATATATCGGGGGACATTGACTAAATATCGGATTGCCATATCGGGTAGTGCGCATATGTATAATATCATGTCCTAAATGTAATCTAAGCATTCATAAATTCAATATAAGCATACTTTATAAATTCTATAGACTAAACATATAAAAAAATAAATAATATATGGATTTGGGTTCATAAATTCTTTCTATCGGGTTCATAAGGAACCCTTAAACATGAGAACGAGTCAAACGGGTTTGGGTATTTATCACTAAACTCAAACCGATAATAAAAAACATATCTTAAAAAAAGTATCATATCGATCGATTTTTTAAAGCTAAAAATAGGCCGATGTGCCCGATATGACCCTGATATTTCCGATTTGGCCCTGAAAACCGATATACGAGTTGAAAACGTCCATGTCGTGTCGGTCAAGCCCTCAAACTGATATGTCGGACGACATGTCGGACATGTCGGCCGATATTTAAAACCTTGCATATATGTTTTCGCTGTAGTTTCGGGGCGTGACAAATGTGACATAATTCTCTTGTTGAAAAATAAAGCTCTAGATTTAACCATTACTGAAGTCCATTTTTTCCTCATTGTAATACTATCATTTGTTCTAAAGAATGAAGCAAACTAAAATTTATCTTCCTAATGACAGACTTGATCCAAATAAATACCAGAATTCACATTGATTGTGATAGAGTTGCAATAAACATAAAAGTAAGCTATAAAATTTTTGGAACTTATTTATAGTAAATTAAAACAATTAGTTGGTTCAAAGATGCTAAGCTCAGACAAAATGCACAGAGAATAAATTAACATTGAAGATAAAAGTTTTAATAGAGTACAACCATCAAGACAGGACAACAGCAACGAGAGCAAATAGTCCACCTTCTCTAATGCAATTACTTTGCTGATACGTTACCTTGACCTCTCATGCGTGATCCCATAAAAAGCGTCTTTCCACCAGGTGCAGCACAGCAATCAATGATAGTCTCTCCGGGTTGTGGATCCAACACAGACACCACAAGACCTGAGAATGAACTGTGGTTGAATTATAGAAGACCGTAGCCTGATTAGATCCAATCATATTCAAGTTAAGTGTAACAACTTGAACAAAACTTTGAGCAGAAAGCAAATATGATTTTAAAAACTAGATCTACTTCAGCTATGAACTATACAACCTTCTCAAATACCTGAAATATCCTTCAGTGATGCTTGAGAAATGTTGATGTAGGGTATTCGATTTATCACTAAGTCACAATGTATCCAAAGGATCCCATTCAAAACACACTGCTATTGTACAAGTTTAACAGGTACTACATGTTCAAGGAGTATGCAAAAACTGTTCCAAGTGCAACAGGGTATCAATGAGGTTGATACACTAGAGTTATATCTTAAGTTAGTCATTCAATAAATTACGTAACTTAAGCTGTATCAGTGATGTCGAACCTATTCTAATTCCAACAGCTCGGACTCGGATCATGGGGATAGCCGGAATACTTCGTATCAACAAATAAGGTACTTGGTATATCAATGTTGATTGGATCCGAAATATGTTGTTGATTTGTTCATTCAATGAGCATTCTCAATATTATGCCTTGAAGTGGACTCTAACGTCCATGCTCTTTAGCACGAGAGTTTGAGCCTCTGGGATTGTATATCCAAGTTAGAATTTCAACATAAATTCTAGCAAAATAATTTTGATGAAAGACACTAAATAAATTCTAGCAAAATAATTTTGATGAAAGACACTAACCTTTTAGATTGAGAGAAATTAAATAATGGATCATAATCAACTTATAAAGTTATCACAAAGAAGTACACATTAAATGGGGACTATGAAGCCATAAACCTGCCAAATACTAAAATCTGGATCCTGTATAAGCTATGTCTCATCTACCAAAAAAGATACTCATAAACCTGATCTTAGAGCATATACTTATAAAGCTGATCTTAGAGCAGAAGAAATTCCTATCACATTCAGTATTTGTTTGTACCGAAACTTCTACACCTCTTAGTAGCATTATACCACTGGAGGTCTAGCTTTTTTAAACCAAAAGGATGGGTTAGTTTAAGACTGTTCTCAAAGGTACCTCACAGAAATTTCATAGTCAGATTTCCTTTTTGAGATGACACTTCATGGTCAATGATCAAAGCACAGCATTTTTCCCATAATTTTCTCTACATATACCAGTTTTGAATATTTTTTAGTAATATAGCAGATGGAAGAATTCGATAGGAGAATCATGCATGAACCAATAAAGGTGATGGTCATATGATAACATAAGCAAAGATGATGCCCAAACTGAGTACAACAGAAGCAGCAAAATGCTTGCACCACCTAAAAGTAACAGGGGAAATAATATGTCGAATTATAAGAAATCATAAGACAATATGCTTAATATATCTGATGGAAGGCACAAGATAGTTATGATAGTAATGGAGCGATGACATCTAAAATAGCTTATTGGTAGTGAATAATGAATATAGCAGTTGTTGAATAGTAGTTTCAACTTGGCTTTGTTACAGGTCCAATAGTAAACAGCAGCTTTCACAAAACAGTCAATTCATAACCAATGAGATCAAGTTAGATTGTTTTTAGGTTAGGTAAGTGCTGACCTGCACTCTCATCTTGAACTGAACATAACCCTTCTTTTAGTAATCCAGCTTGAATGACAATCTGAGTAAAAGGGAAGAAATTGGCCAGGAACCAAATAAGTACTTGCAAAGACCAATTAGTCAAACTAAAAAATTGAAGACAAAACTTTTATGGTTATTGACTAAAAATCTAGGTAGATTCAACAGTGTACTGTTACAGAAGTAAGTCTGGAGGCAATATTAACTACATATGTCTGTCTTTCATTAACAGATGCACACAAATATTTTTTAAGAACAAATTTTCACTTCAGCCCTATTCCAATTTTTTATTATCGAAATCGACCCCTTTTTTTTATTTACCAAAACCGACCCGATTTCGTGATTAGCAGCTTAATTACCTTCCTAATTAGTCGGGGTTGCCAACCCCGACTATTTAGGACATTAATTTTTAGGGTTTAAGGCTTCTAATTAGGGTTTAACACCTTCCTAAATAGTCGGGGTTGCCAACCCCGACTAATTAGGAAGGTGATTAAGCTGCTAATCAAGAAATCGGGTCGGTTTTGGTAAATAAAAAAAAAGAGGTCGATTTCGATAATAAAAAATTGGAATGGGACCGAAGTGAAAAATTGTTCTATTTTTTAAAGATTGCTTGCTTTGAGGAACATCCAGAAGATAATTTTAAGTCACACTGAGGAAGATGAAGATCTATAGTAGCCGCAGTCCAGGTGGTATGTGTATTTGATGACTACTCTCCGTCCACTTTTTGTTTTACACTACTTCGTGTTCTTCTTGCTTGTTTCATATAAATGCTTCCATCAAGAATTGTTCTTATGGAACCAGGCAGAAAGAAGAACTCGTAACTTCAATTTTCTTACCCTTCTTCAAAGCTACAGCGAGGCAGCTACATTTTCCGTCTTTATTTGCTCGAACCAGAAGTAGAAATTAAAATGACAATACATCTTAGAGTACAACTTGATCAAGGTTTTAAATGTCGGATGTCGGGTTCATGTCGGATGGCTGAAATCCATGTCGGATAGCGGAAATCGGGGATATATCGGGGGACATTGACTATATATCGGATTGTCATATAGGGTAGTGCGCATATGTATAATATCATATCCTAAATGTAATCTAAGCATTCATAAATTCAATATAAGCATAATTTATAAATTCTATAGACTAAACATATAAAAAAGTAAATAATATATAGATTTGGATTCATAAATTCTTTCTATCGGGTTCATAAGACCCTTAAACATGAGAACGGGTCTAACGGGTTTGGGTATTTATCACTAAACCCAAACCCGATAATAAAAAACAGATCTTAAAAAAAGTACCATATCGACCGATTTTTCAAAGCTAAAAATTAGGCCGATATGCTCGATATGACCTTAGTATTTCCGATTTGGTCCTGAAAATCGACATACGAATTGAAAACGTCCATGTCGTGTCGGTCAAGCCCTCAAACTGATATGTCAGCCGACATGTCGGACATATCGGCCGACATTTAAAACCTTGAACTTGATAATGAGAAAATTCATAGATTTTGGACCAATGAACTATGGAAAGTGCCAAATGTTTGGGAACTATCTAAGGAGTTAGGATTAAGAAGTAAGAAGACGGGAAAGCATGAAAGCACATAGAATCTATTGTATTAAATTGTTCTTACATAGAAACCAGTGACCAAATGAGATAACACATTAAGTTACTGATGAACCAAGAGCATGATAACATATGTCTGGGAGGCCTCAATAAGAATACGGAAGTGCCACGTGTACTTTTCCGTTTCTCCTATCTGACCAGGACAGGATTAGTATCTTTCACTAGATGTCACTTATCCCTTCAGTTGGAAGTTTAATGTGAAGCTGTTAATCCTTAACTAGAATCGAAATAAGCAACATAGGGATAGTTGTCCAGTGCAATCAGATCTGCAAACATGCTTGAAGGTCAGTGAGCCATAAGTTCAAATTCTGCTCCCTTATGTTGTATTTAGAAGGCTAATACAAAAGAATTTCAGTCAGACTATGAACTTAACTTTCAGTCAGACTATGAACTTAACTAAGTATATGTTACAAGCTTAAGAACTATTTTCTAATATTGCAATCAATCAACTACGACTTTGGTACCAACACGACATGTGATTAACAGTGAAAGTGACGATCTTTGCTTGTTGGTTCAGGTACTGGTCTGGTTGACTACCAACAATGTGAGATTGTTTTCGTGTCAGTGGAATACTGGTTGCTATGCTTTTTAAAAGAAATCTATTTAACTCATCCGGTTTGCCATGGCTAATACCCAACAGGCCAAACTGTAGGCCTTTTCTTCTCCTGTTGCTCACACTCTTCATGACCTATTGCATGGTACAAAGAAGAGAGCATGGAAGAAAGAGCAAGAAGCTAAGAAGAAGGCCAGTACTGGTTATAAAGATGATTCACTATGTTCCATGTAATGCTGGACTTCATTTATTCCTGATTGACATTCCTCAATCATTCACTGGTGAGATTACTGGTACAATTTTGATGTGCTGAACAACTTTGCAATGTCATAGCAAGACATTTACTTTGTTGGTCCCCGGAATAGACATTTGAAGAAGCTATATAAGCTCTCGAGTCAACAAGTAATTAACAATTCTTGAACCAGCATCCTCGTATCTTTGCATATAGTAGAAAGATGAATCAGTAAGATAGATGATTAAAAGTGTATCATTTTTTCCCAAAGAAGTACCTTGCTCAATACGGGTAGCTCATTCAGAAACTATTCTTATTCTAAAATTTATCCTGCAACTCCAAGAAGGATAATTGTGCCAGCTATTTAACCAGTTATCACACAAGTACATGAAAACATCCTGATAACGAAATGCAGCATGGAGTTATACTCCAATGCAATATGGTTAATTGGTTATCATGTCCAAATACCACTTTTGCAGTGAATAGTGCCTCACTCATGAAAAGTTTGATAAATATTCCCAGGACAGAAACAATATTTCAGAATCCAAAATAATTGAATAGACCATTCCTCCTTAGTTATGCTAAATTCTGTGGATTTGAATTTGAGTGTGATACGTTCATATGATGCACTGGAAGCACTGCTGATGTTTAATAGAATAATAGATCCTTATCTAACATGACAATGAAAAAATATTTTGATGTCAACAAATTAGATAATATTGACAAGATAACAGACAGCTAAATTTTCGTCATACCTGCATACCTCTTTGTATGCGAACAAAATCATCATTGTATGTAGAGATTTCATGTGGAACCTGAGTTAACAAACAAATAAAATTTAGATCGTAACAATTAAGAAACTACTATCTTTTAGACTACTAGCTTCTAGACATTTCTAAGCATGAGGATGACACAGATGGTACTTAACTGCCGAGAAACTGCTTCAAAAATATAAATTTAGAGGGTACTTAACTGCCAAGAAACTAATTCAAAAACATATCTTTGGAGTTTAGTTGACACAGGAGAGACAGTGAATTATTCAACTATTAAGTCTTTCAAATGCAAGTCATATAGCCTTTCCCTGCAGCATAAGACTAGAGTATGGTCTGTGATAACATGTACAATTGTTGAGGCCCTATCTTTTGTAACTCAATCATTTTATCAACACCCTTAATCTCCTAGGCCCTATCTTTTGTAACTCAAATCATTTTATCAACACCCTTAATGTCCTAGCTTGAGAAACATGCATGGAAACATAGAACTGAGAAATAAAAAAAAGAGTTCATTTTCTTAAGGTAAAATCTTGAAAAACAAGCATGAAAAATAGAATTGAGCAAATTCTCTGACCCAATCAAAATCAAATATTACAAAGTAAACCACACAAATCGAACTTGTAATATAGTACCTTCAAAGTGTTCAGTTGAGTAACAAGGTCATCCCTCGTATAGCCTTTCCAAGTGTTCACCCTGAAGTCACTGTTCATCAGATGTACAGAACAATAGGTGGTTTAGATTTATTGAGTGAAAGAAATATGATTCTATCTGAACCTGATGCTGAAACTAGGATCACTATTGTTCCAGTTCATTAGTCTCACAGCCTCCTCTCGCCCAAGAAATTTTATCCACCTCCTCACCATCCACTAAACAAACAGAGAGATGCACATTATAACCTTTTCCAGTATTTTATGTTCCTCCCTTTATGCTATAGGCCTATATTATCATTAAATTTGTTCTAATCAAACAAAGTTCTTATACATGTGCAGCTGAAATTTCCAAACAATGTATAAACATAAACTCACGACTGGATGAGAATGAATAATGGCAAGAGCGCGTGCTCGTGCACGATCATCACCTTCAAGCTTTGGTAGTGGAAGTGAATTTGTTCCCTACATCAGTAAATGAAAATGAAGACTGAGGTTAGAAGTTCTGACCTAAAGATCATGTAAAGAAAAATGCACATGCTTTGTAATTCCGAACCTTGAGTAAAACTAGCTTCCTCAATATCCCATTTACCAAGTTCCCTGCACCAGGCCTTAGAGCTACTTTTGAAAGTTTAACATTCTATAATTCCAGAAAGAGGATATAATCAGATAAAATAATGCAAATTGGATAGACTAGTATCATCCTACTAGTAAGTATAGTTAACGCGAAGAAACTATCATGACGAAAACATAGAGATTAGAGGGAAGAGGGAATTGAAACATCAAAATTTAAACCTAATAGATATAACATTTCATTTTTTATGAACTTATGACAAATTTAAGAGAAGTTATTGTCAAAGCCATGATATCTCATGGACCTCTTTCTTAACAGATTTATAAAGTTATATATAATTCAATTTTTTTGACTAAATAATATCAATATGTCTGTCCTGACACCTATTCATATAGATGAAACTATTTTTATGCAATAGACGATACCTAGGAAATAGTCTATAATTTAAATTTGATCATTGTATATACGTAAGATACATAAACTTATTTTTGTAATGATGTCCTCCAATTCATTCATATTGTGTGATATTAACTATACAACGTGGGACAGTTAAACACTATGACTTCAACATCAGTCATTCAGAACAATGCATGTCATTGTAGTGCACTTCAAATGAAATGACTATAGCTACATGTCATCAAAATAGCTGATATACAGCCTGTTATTTTCTATCCTGATGGGACCCCGTAGCTTCTATGACCCTGATCCATTGCTGAGAAACTGAATGCTAGTGATATATATTTCAAGACAAAACTGTAGCTGCATTTATTCGGTACTTCAATATATAACCTCACCACAAACTGCATATTGCATTGTAAAAGGGTATGAGGTCATCCGCTCTACTTAGGATTCAAATACTGAGAAAATAAATAGATCAAGAATTTTGAACAATAACATATTGAAATTGCATTATCTTATGCAACAAGAACAAATGAAGCTCCAAAAAAAAGAACAAATGAAGCTCAATCGTCAATGAACTATACTAAAATCACAATTTGATGGAGATAAAGAAAAGCTTTGCTAATAAGAAATTCCAATCCTGCTATAGGTTAGCTTACAGTGAAAAAGAAAGGTACAGGAAGAGAAATTTTACCTCATCAACAACAGCATATACCGGCATGTCTAACTTGATGATCTCACAGAATCCAATGCGAAGTATCTAATAAGAAGAAATTGTGTAGTGTAAGGTGAGGAAACAAAGACATTAGAACTTCATGCTCATGGATTCGTTTTCTACGAGACATCTGAAAATTCCATATCAATCCTTCAACCACTAGGATGAGACAAATTCAGGAATCATTTATCTCATGAAAATAGGTGAAGGCCCACTCTGGTTAAAACTTGTCAAAGTTAAGGTGATGGCAGATATTACTACAGAGCTCTAAGACAATTTAGCAAAGTGAATACAGCTTTGTACCTGCAAAAGAAGTGGCTCCATGTCTCTAAATGTTTTTTCTTCATTACATAAAGACATGATAAGGTGGTCCAAATAGCGCTTCCAACGAATAGTGCTTCCAACAACATCCGTCACCTGTTAAAGAAAGGTTCATGCGCACTAGGAATGTACAAAGCAGACAAAGGAGCTAACTAAGGATACTTCTTGCATGACCATAAATTCATCTGTAATACAGTATAGCTTCCTTATCTAAAGAATATATGACAACATAGTGACATGACATCCACTTGGATCAACTTGAGGCTTGAGCGCCACATGTGTTCATATAGACAGGATAGGATATCTATTTATGTAGCTGAATTATTCCACCGACTTTCAGGATCAATCTTTCTTCCCGCAAGCGTGGAAACTTTAACTCTTAAATTTAGTGATACAGATAGATAAGGTATTTTATTAATGATGAAGAACTTGAAAAGGCAAGTGAAAGATAGAAATTCTGGGATAAAATGAAAAAATTCAACAGTTATAATCATATACGGTTTGTTTATATCGGAAACCTTGAGAGGATTACTGTAAGGGATAAAATTGGTTTACCCAGGTTGATATAAAAAATTCTCAATTGTTAAAGAGATAGACCATTATGAGTAAGATATACATTATTTTATTCTAGTTAATATAGGAAAGCATTTTCCAAGTGTAAATATTGCCATTAGAACTATGCCACGTTTAGCAAAGACATGGCTGTTTGTTGAACCAAGAAAACAGAATAATTTGGTACTCTAGTAAAGGGTTCACCGTTCACAATATCAAAAAAGTTAAAAACCAATTTCGTAATTAATGCCATCACAAAATAAATCAGTAAAAAAAATTGTTGGAATTATCAAAAAGATCAATGCATCAGAAGGTAACAGCCACAGTAGAATGTAAACAATTTTGAGGAAGGGAAAACAAGAATTACCAGTCTTATATCTCTATCATCCAAATCTCGTGTACGAAAACCTAGTGTCCTTTCGACATAGTCCATCTCATTTGTAGCTGAATTTCTCCCCTTCTCGATTAACAGGTCAGCGAAAGCTCCTCCCTGTTCAACCCTCAGCAGCCTCACAGCAGCAACTATTTCCACCAATGAAAAAAAATCAGTTGACGAAAAAGGAAATAAAATTCAATTTGCACAAAACACCATAAGTTTTGAAATTACCATTATTAAAGTGGGAAGAATTCTTGCGGATTTAGTATGAAAAGGGAAAGAAAGACCATGCAATTGCTATTTGCAAGGCTTAAAAGAGATTACACTACATATATACCTTAACACTCCTAGACTTGGACACATGCAATGGGTGCAATGAGGACAAACTCGTATAAGATTCACAGAATTGGTCTTTGGAACAAACACTAAAACGAATTAAATTAATATATACGAATGATATACTTTTAATGTTATAGAGTGGTAATATGCTAAATAGTACTCCAATACAAAATTATAAACGGTGTTTTATGCTCAGACTTTCTGGAATAGATGTAATTATGGAGGATGCACATGTGAGTTCATATTTTCCCCTTGCAATTATCACAATCAAGAAGAACTAATGAGATGAAAAGCAGATTTTTCTCTCCTATTCATGGTATCACTCACAAGGTGATCTTTTATATATCTGTCCACTTTCTGCCCTTGTTATGTCAAGAATCGAAAATCAAGTGAAAACACTACTAATAGAAGAAAACTGGTCCAGCTAAACAATAAGTATCTAATCCAAAATATGCACTAAGGGTGTCCAACCAATATCTGAACCAATTAGATTTAACACATCCAAAGCCTAATGATCTATAAACAGTACAGATTTGGGTACGAGTTTTCAGGTACTTCCGCTCTAATATCTAAATATTAGACTCTTAGGCTAAGGTGGTAACTGACATAGAATCAAACAAGCCGGGCTTGCAGATTTTGAACCTCTCAGTAATTTGTTTTATCTTTTAAAGAGACCGCCTGAAATTTTGGTAACGTATAAATTATCCAATGAAAGATACTCATGTATTGGGATACTATTTGTATGATGGGTTGAGTTTGACTTGACATACACAATCATCAAGCTACCTGATAACTTGAGCTTTTGGCAAATTTTCCCAAGTAATTACCAAATGGGTAAAAGATACACATTTCCCATAGTACACATCAGTCCCAAGTGAAAAGCAAAAAAACGATTTAGTAGTTCAAATTTACTCACTGATTTTCCTCTAAAGACTTGTTTCCACTGTTAAGTAAAAGTATTCAAATGCAACATAATAATGACAGGGTTATAACAATCACAGGACTGTTCCTTCATCAACAAACGCAAAACTTAGGGTGCCATGTGCCAAAAAATCAAGATTATCCTTTTACCTGCTCTGTGTGGTGAAACTTCGAGATTCAAGTTGCTAGCCCTCCTCATTGAACGCTCTGCAACCGGAACCCACTCTTTTAAATTTCATAAAGAAGAAGAAGAAGCCCCAGTTGAAAAATACAAATAGTAAGGTAACAAGTGCAAAAAAGCATACAAAATTCTACCTTTATTCAAAGAAAAAATGCGAGAGTTTGCTTGATGGGTTTTGATGGAGGAGTGCTTGGAAGGGAATAACAAGAAAGAAGGAGATGATGGAGGGAGTGATTTTAGAGAGTGGTTAGGGTTTGAAGAGTAGGAGGAAGGGGAATTATGACAGAGAAGAGAGGGAGCTCCCTCCATTTTGGCTAAATTCTCACTCGCTGTTTTCTTTCCTCTGAAGACGATGAGGCGCTCGGAGTAGGTTAGCAATGCAGCCAAAAATCTGGAGGTTTATCTCTCGACGGAGCCTTTTTTTAGCTTTTATGCCCCGTACCTTTTTTTTGGACAAATTTTCAAAAACGTCCTATTTGGACTTTAATCCCAAAAACCAATCCATTTCATATTTATTTTTAAAAACCGACCTGGTTCAATCTCAGCGTCGAAGTCAGGGCGGTTTTTATGAAAAAAATTCACAAACTTCATGGGACTTGAAGTCCCGTGAAGTTTAGCATCTATTTTAATAAGCTGCTAAACTTCACGGGACTTGAAGTCCCGTGAAGTTTGAAAGTTCAGAAAATCTTCACGGGACTTCAAGTCCCGTGAAGTTGTTTTAGCTCATTCTCCAGAGAATCGCGGCTCTGAAAAATGAGAACTGCAACTTCACGGGACTTGAAGTCCCGTGAAGCTGCAGGTTTTAAAAAACATGCACAGCTTGTGCATGTTTTCTATATACGCAACGTAATTATAAAAGCTACACATACAATCGAAAATATATATGAAATTTTCGCCATGAATTAATCGATTTACATGAATCCAAACAATATATACTGAATCAAACAATAATCACAAAAATACACTTGTGAACAATAATCGATCTCATATACACTGAATTATAACAATATTCTTAAAATTCAGCCATGAATTAAACACGAATCAAACAATACTCACGGAGATCAAATATATAAACAATAATTGATCCACAAAAGTAAAGTATTTGAAAAATCATAAAAGTTATTAATTTCAACAAAATAAGATCACATATAACCCAAAATTCCTCCTCTCCTTCCCCTCCCTCTCTTCCCTCTTCCTCTCGCTCTTCCCCGCCCTATGTGTTCCTGCTGATGAGTCTCGATTATCTGAGTATCTGGTTGTGTATGAGGTTGAGAAGTACCGGCTTCATCAGCATGCGAAGTGCCGGCTCCATTGTCATCGTCACGTGACCTACGTCGTCGCGTGTTCATTTGCCCAAATGATCGTGATCTGTCCTCACGGCCTGCAAACTCGTCAACACGAGTCTTATGAAACACATATGCTATTATCTGCTTGATCCTGTTGAAGACCCCTAACATCGTCGGGCATGTGCTCATCAATCTCAGTTTCAATGTTATCAAAAGCACGGACCTTCGAGTTAAACAATATATACACAATTTAGCAAATAACATCTTAATTAAAAAATTACAGTTTTAATTTAGCTTAGAAACTTACATAATCTCTCTCGATCATCCCACTAGGGATGTAACTATCCATCGGTGGACGTGGCAGGTGTCCAGCTGATGGCCGTGGGTCACGTGTGATCCATCTACGTGTGACATCCCAATACCAACGCATATACGTGGTATAGTCAACAGCTGTGTCTCTCGTATCCTGTATGTAATCCCACCTGTGAATCCACCTGTCTATGTAGGCCGCCCAGAGTACGGACCAGTTCGTATGATGCGATGTAGGTCGTCGCCTACGATCGATCCGCTCGACAGGATTCGGCACATGCTGAGAGAGCAGAAATTATCGTAGCACACCGTCAGGGATATGCATCTCCATAATCTCCCAACATATCAATGAAACTATGGCTCTCTACAAGTTGGGACTATCTCGAAAGATAGGTGCAAGAGTATGCATATCAAGCTCTGACGGTGAATATGGTCTCCACTTAAACTGAAATAAGATAAAACATTTATCAGTATCAACAAACAAAACTATAATATTCATAACGACTTAAGATTTATATTTACCTGTTCGTGTTGGAGGCTATTAAGCTCATTACGGTAGAACTCATGATGTCACGTCGCTGATTTATACTTAGCGTACCACACGTTATACCTATTTGGCATAAGAATATATGAGTACAAATTCAATATGAATAAAATTGTGTGGACAATTATATCTGTATGCCAAAGGAAACTGGCCCTATAGGTCACGGTGCACAAGCAAAGTAGGTCGTCCAATATGAATGCGCTCTCATGACCAAATCTATATCAGTGTGCAGCATCCCTTGAATTCTTTATTCTACATCAAGAATACTCTACCCAATTCTCTATATAAGTATGCCAACACCGCACTGCCCTATGGTAGTACGTCGCATACATCAAAATCCTCTAGCAGTGGTAGCCATCGTGCATGTACAAGAGTCTTACTCGCATCAGGATATAGCGTGCACTCTATCATGTGCAATATGTACGCACGAGCATGATACTGAAGCGTCTTAATGGAGGCATCTGCCGGTATATCTCCCTGAAATGTCTGACGAAGCCACGATAGATTCATCGCATCACTCCTCAAGTCGGGTACCTGACCAAGAAGCCTAGCACATACCTCAGCCCAATTATGCTCATCGGTGCATGTAACTGTCGGGCCTCGATGTGGAGCCCAAGTATGACGGCTACGTCTTGTAAAGTGATAGTACACTCCCTATATGCATGTGGAAGGTGTTGGTCTATGGCCGCCACCTCTCAATAAGTGCACTGATAAGCGGCCAATCAAGCCTAATATATCGCACTGTCGAACACTCCTGGAACCCGGCTTGAGCTATCAACTCTAGTACTCTCACATCGTGGATGACCCAAGCCGAATGACTCTGTGAATGATCGACCATGGTAATGTCTGGTACGGGCTGCACATTAAATAAAATTAATTAAGTATATTGAGAAAAATTAAATTTAGTGCAAAAAAATAAGGAATATTTTTATATATAATGTTTTACTTGTCATGAGCCAATAAGATGTGAACAATGACTCGCCTGGAGGTACAAAATGATGCCATGTATCGGTCACGGGTCCATAATGGATATAGCTACATATTACAATAAACGAATGTGAACCAGGATTAATTAGAAATCAAACAATAAATCCCAAACATAGTACAAAACGCTACATATTACAACAAGCGAAAGTGCAATGTGTACCAGGATTAATTCTGCATCAAACAATAACATTAACATAGTACAACAAATGCTACATATTACAAATACGAATGTCACATGTGACTAAACATTAACATTAAAAATCAACGCCTAATCCTAGCTGGACAACTACTTTTGTTGTGGCCCGGTTGATCGCATCTACTACACTTATTTTTCCTCCTAATTCCTTCTCGACCGTCATTCATGGAATTTCTAATTTGTACGGAACGAGGGCGCCCGGCCGATCTTTTATACAATGGAGGTAATATTCGTGGCCCGTCTTGTGTCTGATGTCGACTATCATATGGTGGACGAAAACACTCCTTGTACGTTTGTTGATAGTTGTAGTTGAATACCAATTTGCGACGAATTCATAATGTGAAATCCTCACATCACCCTATAGATCAGAGCAAGCTGTGACAACATGTGAACAAGGAATCAATTGTAGTTGTGGTACATTGCAAATACATGTACACGTGTGATCCACTAGCATATTGACTTTGTATGAGCGACTTTCTCTATGTGATATTCCCTCAATGACCTCCTATTCATTAAAACTGTATCTTACGATATGAAATGATCGAGCGGAGATAATCCGAGCCACTAACATTTCTTCAACATTCGGCGTGAGCTCTGAGAGGATATTTGCACCAAGTTCTCAACGTTAGAGAAAGAAATTATTAAGTCTGTAAAATATTTTAGTAACTAGGATTTGAATGCCGCTTGTTCTGT
>BQKN01064421.1:248008-258216 GCA_022839385.1 Asparagus kiusianus | reverse complement strand
ATATATATATATATATATATATATATATATATATATATCAATCAATTCCTCTAGAAACATTGATATTAAAATATAAGTTTTTAAAGGATTTTTCATGTTGCTATGCCGTAATATTCTACTTTTATATTAAAATCAATTCCTCTAGAAGACTGAACCTCACACATTCAAGTTGAAATGGGAGGAGAGCATCTCATAAAGTCTTAGGCAGTTTCTCCAACAATTCATCAACCTGCTCATCAGTATACCATCCCTGACTAAAAGGTTCTCACTGATCTCAGAAGCATTCTTGAAACCTTTTGGCCACAGACAGCATCCTGGGAGGTATATCTTGCAGCTCAACCCCCGATATCATCCTCAAGCATCTCAACAGCAGTTCATGATCCTTAATATTGCAGGCCATCGTCATTCGGATGCCTTGGCTCTTAATTTCACGAAATGGGACAGCCTGAAATAATCAAGAAGAGAAAAGATGAGACCTTTCTTAAACCCTAATTCAACACAAAAAAGAAAAGGTAGGGAGAGACCGAAGAGAGACATGCTTCAATTCTCTAAAGCACTCGAGTCCTCCAGGGAAAGTGAAACCATTTAGAGGTTGAGGAGTGACGGAGAATTTAGTGGGAGAACAGATCTCGATGACGATGAGGAAGCGAACCGCCACCGCCGGCGGAGGAGGATGAGGAGGATTGGAGTTGTTTATGGGATCAGGATCCTCTTTGGACGATGAGAGGGTAGGGCTGGGGATCTTACGACAGCGAAAGAGGCGCCATGGGTCATCGTCGGAGCGCTCGGTCGCTCGATTGTGCTTCTCAAGGGTGGCGAGGTGGTTGGCCTCAGCTCTCTGAGGGTGCTCCTCCGTGATTTCCACGAGCGTTCATCGATCTCAATTTTTGATTTTTTTTTGATTTTCTGAATCTTTATCTGAAGAAATATAGAGAGAGAATGGTGGAGAGTGTCAAAAAAGTGTACGGTTAAAGAACGCTAACAGTGGTGGCCTTGAATGACGATTTTCAAGGAGAAAACGTGGGAAGTTTTTTTTTAAAAGGAGATCGTGGGTTGTAAACAGTGGGAAGTTTAGAGAAAGAGTAGCGACGTGGATTGGAATTTTTAAAAAAATCTGATTGGTCCACCTGAGATTTACTGTTCATCATGACTTTTTATTGTTCTCCTTTAGTTTATAAGAAGTAGATATGATCATCTTGAAGATAGATCTGTTGGAATCCTTCATGCACACGAATTACCCAAGATATTACAAGGAGAATTCTTCAAAAGAGACCATTTCAAAAAAAAAATATTTATCATTTTCAACCTACAATAAAAATATTTATCAATTTTGACTTAGTTTCAGCCATGTCAGCTGGAACTAGGTCGATTTTTTAAAAAATCTTCCAAAAATCTCTATGGAATTGGCAATCTCATAGAGTTTAATGACTGGATTAAACTACAAGGGATTGCTCATCCTGTGCAACTTAAAATAATTTCCAAAGTCTGCGGGGATTTTGAATCCCATACACTTTGGTTTCAAAGGCCTAAGTTTCTGTAAAAAACACAGGACTAGTAGTCATATGTTTTTAATAAAGGGTAAGAGTGATTTTTGAAGTATATGGGATTCCCAATCCCATGTACTTTACTGCTATATATAGCCCCCCCCCCCCCTCCCGCGCGCGCTTACCCCTCGACTGCTCCCTCTCTTCTAAACCTTAGGGTTATTTTACCCATCGAACTACTCTGATCACGACTCCATCTCCAACCAATTTTGCCCACCATCTTCCACCAGCAGTGACTGCCCTTTGGTGGTGATCATGCCAGAGTTCGTTTGGAGATAGTTGGACTTAATTTCTAGGGTTTCTACATAAATTTTGGTAAATTCTTCAAACGTTTATGATTTTTTTTCATAATTTTTCTCAAATTGTCATCCATTTCATTCCCAAGAGGTTGTTTTAGTTTATAATTTGGATTATTATTATGATTATTTGGAAGTTTGTATCTAATGAGAGATTTGAAATTGTAGAAAATTTTGAAATAGGTTTTTTGAAAAATTGAGATGTTATGATGTAAAAGTTAGCATTAGTGTCAGATCAGGGTAAATGATTTGTATTTTGGATTATTATTATGATTTTTGGAAGTTCGTATGTGATTGAGAAATGAAAATTTATGGAAAATGATTTAAAAGTTATGGAATTGAAATGATGAAATTTTTTGGTAATTTGAAATGAGTTTTTTTTGGAAAATTGAGATGTTATGATGTAAAGGTTAGTGTTAGATTAGGGTAAGTAATGTTACGGTTGAATAATGCATAAAAGATTATATTTACATATTGTAATATTGGTTGATGTTGAAATTATTTTGTTTGCTAGAGGTAACAATGAACAGTTTGGTAGTTGTTATGGTGCATTTAGTCGCCAAAGTACGACCATTTACCAGCAACGGACATGTATCCCCCTACATGCACCGCTCAAGTTAGATTGACGGTCAAAACCACCAAGAGCCTTGACTTATCCAACCCGTCGAGTCGACATCTTCTTAGATTGACTCGAAAGGTGGTACTTGTCAATCCTCTTGTCGAAGACGACTCGCCACGAGCCTACTCGACCAGTTATTCGACGCAACGCGAGGTCAACTCGAAAGACGTTACTTCTTAGCCAAGCTAAAAGACAACTTCGTCCTCGAGCCTCTCCCGCTGGCAGCACATCGGCGTCACATTTAATGCTTGGCAGGCGCATCATACCTCTAGCTCCGATAGTCTTCATGACTCATCGGACCACGACAGTACTGTCATGCCTCCGATCACTTCTCATTTAATGCTGAGGTGATCTCTCCTCCACTCGCCAACCAGAACGTGTAAAGTAGGTGCTGACGCAGCCGCCGACCCATATCTTCTTACCGTTATCATGTGCTCAGTCGAAGTGACGGTTCTACCCTTTCAGTACTACTACAAATAGAGGTACTATTCTTTACTGAAAGTGATCTTTTTCTACTGATCACTTTCCAAGGATTCCTAGCAATATCTGCAGATTATACCGCACTACGTTAAAGAACTCACAAAGTTCTTTATTTTCCCACTCAAGTTCACCAGCTGACTTGATCATCGGAGGTACAACGGGGGAACCAAGCCCCGTCCTCTCATGAGTTTCTATTTGTGCAAGGTGAAGCTACTAAACTCAAGACCAGATGTTCGGAGAAGTGAGCGGCCCCCTAATCAACCTCACCCCCACATATTTGACTGTTTGACTACTTAACATCAACAATAGTTATTATTTTTTCGTATAATAAGAAACTATCTTTGATCATAATAGTATGTCCAAATATGAAGGAGCAATGAGATAGTCGTTGATGGTTACAAGATCATACTCTTTTGATGGGATGATCAATGAATTACGCCAACTTACAATGATCAATTCTAATAATCATAAAATCAAAGTAGTTTGCAATTGGCCCTTAATGGAGAGCAGAAACACCACCACTCAAATCACAAATGATAACGCGATCACTGAGGGATTCTCACATAGAGAAAATCGATCTTACAACGTCAATATGTTTGTGGATCATACTTATGTTAGTAGCTGTAAATGCACTAGCAACACTCTAAAATTGCAATCACTTCCTTATTTCCGTGTTTTAGTGGCTTGTTCTGATCAAGAGGACGGTGCGAGGATTTCACACTATCTTTTCGCCGCCAAGTGGTATTCAACTAATCACTACCAAGGTATGTGTCTTTTTTCGTTTTTTTCGTATCTGGATTATGTATGATATGAGATTTGAACATGTTAAATTATGTGTTTTTGATTTGTGGTTGGATTGATATAAAAGAGAGATTGATATGATGATTGTATTCTTATATTGTGTAGTTTTTTATGTTATTATAAATTGTGATCTAGCTTTCAATGCCAATACAGTATATTTCGCAATAGGGTGAAGCCTTAGGCTGGGAATTGAGGCTGAACCTTAGGCTGGGAATTGGGGCTGAAACTAGGTATATCACTACAGGATTGCCAATCCTGTAGAGTTTTCTTAAAGAATAAACTCTACTAGATTGGCAATCCTATAGAGATTTACAATAGAGATAAACACTACGGATTGGCAATCCTGTGGAGTTCACTTGAGTTAAACTGCAAGGGATTGGCAATCCCATGTAGCTTAATCCAGTCACCAAGTTTTACGGGACTGCTAGTCCCGTAGAGGTTTCGGAGGATTTTTTTTCCCACCAAATTAACCTAGTTTTAGCTGATATGACTGAAACTAGGTCGAGATTGGTATATTTTTGTAGTAGGTGGAAAATGATAAATATTTTTATGAAATGCTCTCTTTTAAAAATTTGTCCATGTTACAAATAGGAGGCATTCACAGTTCGGATATAATTAAAAAAAGAAGTTATACTCCACCCGGACATTATCCATTATGTATTTTTTTAAACCTTTTTTCAAGATTAATTATAAATATTGGCGCACATTTATGTATTTCTGTGCAAATTTTTATTCTTGAACATAACTTCATGGACAGAAGTTATACAGTTCACCCTAGATACTTCGATTACCAAATTGCCAAAATACAATATGCATCTCTAAATATATATGCATCTTTAAATATATGAGTTAATCGGATTGATCATCACTGTATTTATGTTATAATTGAACGTTCAAATTTGTTCCTTAATTGTTAGAGTGACTGGTCATGTAACTAAATATGAATTGACTTGCTAGTCACTTGTAGTGTTTTCTATACTTTAATATGTGTAAAATTTTATTTATTTTTACAAGAACAAAATGTCAAATGCAGCACAATTACCCATAACAGGTGATCTGATATGTGCAAATTTTCATTTTCATAATTAATGAAGATATTGCTCATTAGGGCCAGTTTGTTTCTCAAAAAATTGCAAAAAGTGGGGGAAAGAAAATGAATTTTGATGTTTTTCTCTACTTTTTGATGTTTGGTTCGTCAAAATTCGGAAAGAAAGTGAGGGAAAAAATGAGTTGTCACTATATTATTGGATGAGATGAGTATTTTTTTATGTTTTCCTTCACTTTCTTTATTTTTTGTTCTTTCTTGTGTTTGGTTCATTCTTAAAACTAGGAAAATAAATAAGAGAAAATGAGCTGTCATTATATTATTGGATGATGTGACCCATACTTAGGAAAATCAATTTCCTTGTTTTTTTGGAGGAAAGGGATGGAAGAAAATTTTAATAAGATGTGATGAGTTATCACCATATTATTAGATGATATGAGTAATTTTTAAAGATGGTAAAAAATAAAAAAAAAATTAAGTGAGGTGAGTTAGATGAGTTAATTGATGTGACTCATTTCTTGTGTTTAGATTATTTTTAAAAGTAAGAAATGAGATGTGATGGGATGAGTTGTCATAATATTATTGGGGGAAAGTGGAGAAAGTGAGTTAAAGAAAGTGGAAGAAAGTAAAAAAATGAAGAAAAGTAGGTTTTGGATTCTGGGAAAACGAAACAAACAGGCCCTTAGAAGATATCATTTATATCAAATGATCAAGAAATGTTTTAAGTGACGTCAGCAAAATGCATAATTATTTAACGAAAAATATTAAAAGTATATATGCGATTCGATTAATATTTAATTACTTAACCAATCATCCAAGCAATTTTATTAAAACATAAATATGAACGTATTATTATGAAATAAACACCATGACCAACAATCCAATTAACCCCTAAATATTCCTCCAACACTGGGCGCACAGCACAACCTTAGCAACATGTAAATTAGCACCTTCTCTTATACAATATCATTATCAGAAAACACACCGAAAGCTCCATGAATATCTCATTCTGGCGCATAAACAGATGATTTGGATTTTAACGGTCTATCAATAGAAGAAAAACAGGAAATAATAATAATAAAGCAAGATGGGGGAACAAAGCCGGAAATAACACATTCTCAAAATTACGCCACAGAAGCTGAGAATTTAATCGCACCTTAATGTTACATGTACTATGATGAATTGTACAACAAATAATATACAAATACAGTAAGACAAAAATGCCGAGCAGTTGCACTCCCGTTGCCTTGATATTGAAGAATTACAGGCCGCTTTTGATGTGCAACATTAACACGCAAGTCATTTCTCAATTCTCAATTTGGTGCAATCTGTAGCACTAATAGACGTAATCTCTAAATTTATGGGATTAGATCCCCTGGTTGACGTAATCTGTTGTATGATTTAACTCAGATGTAAACAAAAGGAACCAATGCCTTCTGCTGGTTTCCCATAGCTACATTTGGCCCAGGCGCTCCTGATAATTCATGAATGATAAAACAAGCATAAATGAATTAAGGTGATCAAATAAAGGAATAAGATAAGCAAAAAGCAAAAAATTGCCATTATGAACCAAAGAGTCAAGACCACTTTGCAATAAAAAATTCTAAATAGGGCAACAGATATACAATCAATGACACCAATAATGTTTCACAGGCGAGGGTGGTTGTGTGTGTGCACACGTAAATGTGTATGCATATTTATGTGTATGTATATGTACATGCCAAAAGCTTAGTTCTGCCTACTCAGAAGAATGTGTATTATATGATGAAAATGGATGATCCATTCCATTAAACTTGATCAATGTCTTAAAAGGCATATCATATAAGTTGTGAGCATATTTTACCTGTGCATCAAGTGATTACAAAAAATAAGTTCTTGCAAAAATTGTGAAGGTGGACATGATTAAGCGTGTGCACCGTGGTTACAACTAATCTTGATCTTTACAAGCTTCAGCCAAAAAAATGAATACATTTATTTATGCTGTGTATATGTTCTTATTTCATAATTTTCTTTAAAGCAATCTACATTATTTAATAACCCAAAGGCTGGGAACAAATGCTTTTCTGTTGCAATTGTTATTCCTCCTAATGCCATCTTAAAGATATATACAGAATGGATGGTATTTAGAACATGTAAACACATTATAGAAATACAGTCATGATTTATATATTGTACAGAGCAAGCTAGAAGGAAAAAAAAAACATAATAGATATAACAAAATATGTGAGTCGATTATTAAAAAAATCAGCTAACTCACTATAACCTAGAATAAATCTGACAATAGTTTGATTCCAAGCAAGGAATATTGAACCTGTTGGGTTGCCTACCAGAAAAGCAGGTTAAGTGTAGAAATACAGTCATGATTCAGAACAAACTGAAACCAACAAACACGTGCTAATAGAGATGACAAACCTGAAGCATCTGCATTAGCTTTGGGTGCTGCTCCAAAAGTTGGCAAAGCTTATCTCGATCACTCAACAAAGACTATCCAACAAATCATCAAAAAATCATAATCAGTAATCACAAAACCAATAACTGAACAAGATCAGAAGCATGGCAATCAAAATAATATGCAGATACTTACCTGAATGGCCTCTGGAGAAGAAAAAAACTGCTGCAATGTTATTCCTGGATCATTATCTGCTTGTAGGTTCTGTTGAGTCTGTGCAAGAGGTGGCTGAGGGGGTTGTGGAAGATGCTCTTGCTGATGTTGCTGATAAAGGAGTTGTATTTGTGGAATATGAATTTGCTGCTGCATCTGCAAGGGCTGCATCTGAACTTGAACAGAGTTTTGCTGCATCGGTAGCACCTGTTCAAACTGTGGTTGAGGCATTTGAATAGGAAAGCCAAGGTTCTGAGAAGGATGAGGACGAGGGGGTTGTGGTGGAGGTGGCGGCGGCGGTTGGGATTGAACTGACTGGAGGGGATGCTGAGGACTAGGCATAGACAGTGAAATATTAGACGGGATTTGTCCATGTTGCTGCATTGGCGAGCTAAATATATTTCCAGAAACAGGAGGTCTACTGATTAGCAATGACGGTGAAAATGGAGGTAGCGAGAAGGAAGTAAGGGTCGGTCCAGAAGCAGAGAATGTTCCTAATTGGGAATCATTAATCGATGCAGAAAGTGATGAAAGCTGGCTTCCGCTGCTTATAATCTGCGCATGCAATGATGATTGGGAGCCAGAACTTGGTAAGGATGATTGAGCCATTGGGGTGGAGAATGGTGGTGGTGTCGGAGGGAGTGGTGGCAATGGTCGCGAACCACCAGAAGTATAATTCTCAACCTGCAATCTACTTCCAGGGGAATCTGTATTCCACAAGTATTTGTTATCCGATACAAGTTGAGCATTCATAAGCGACACTTGAGGACTGTTAACTGTGGAAGATAAACTACCTGACTGAACCTATAAGATGCGACATGTTGACAGCAATCAACAAATATATACAACAAGATGAGCCAATAATTATATAAACAAGAACAGTAAGACAAAAAACTTAAAGGAGTGTCATCTCTTACATGGAGACCCATCGCACCACTGGCATTAAAAGATTGGAAGGGATATCCTGGAAATGGTGGGGTTTGCGTATCTCTCTGGACATGATGTGATGAATTTCCATGTATAGATTCAGTTGTTTGCAGTGACGTGATAGAAATACTGGGTGGTGGTGTTGGAGGTAAAGGCGGTTGAGTACTGGTAAACTTATGCCCATAATATCCTTGAGATCCAGAACCTAGAGAAGTATTAACTCTTTTAGGACTGTCCCTCTGGTGAAAAGTAGGCGGTGGCATTTGCTGCATAGATGCTGTTGAACTAACATTTAATGGGTGTGGGGGAAGGGGATTGAGATTTCCTGGTGTAAGGCCATCATGTCTTTCGGAAATCAAAACCGGTGGCACAGACTTTGGTTCCTCACACTGCTGAGAAAAGAATGCATTTTTGTCCATAGATGACACTCGATGATTCTTCTCTGAAGAAATGCTCCCTTCCTTCGGTATGTCTTGCTGACTACTACCCGACCTTTCCAGAGGAGTCTTAGGATGAGAATCTACATCTTCAAATGCAAGAGAATCCTCGTTTGCATTGCCTTCAGTCTCCTCAACCACAGATCCTGGCGAACTTTCTCCAACGACAACTGAAGCAGATTGCAGGTTGTCGTCAGGATGGGGAAATGGAAGCTTATCATCTGATCCTGACTCCTCATCAAATACAATATCAATTTCATGAAGATCATCATCAAGATCAGCTTTCAACTGCTGTGGTTTCTCCGACTTATAAGAAGCCTTCTGGCTCTCTTCAGCAGGACGTTTGACTAGCGATGTACTCCCAACTGTCACATAAGTGGGATTTTGGCGTTCCCTCTGTCTAGCCTCAAATTCATCCACATGAACAGAAGGGGGCCTGCCACTAGTTGATCCACCACGCTGAGAAGAGCTTATGACATGTGACCCACCGCTCACACCATCAATATTTCTCTCTCGCGCAACATAGTCATCAACATGCATGGAAGGTGGTCTGCTCGTGTTGGGCTTGCGCTGTCGAAATGTATCTCTACGGCTAGGCGCAGATGAAATAGCAGGAGTGCTGAGCCCTCGAGAAAAAGCATTTGAGCCAACAACCTCGGACCCTGGACTCTCTCTTACACGTTTACCAGAAATCTCTGTTGATGCCATTTTCCTCTTTCCTGGTGGAGCTGCCATGAGTTGTCTGTCTGGTGAAGTATCAGGGCACTCCCACATGAACTTGTCGCCAAGACTTCCTATTGGAAAGATGCTATTGTCACTTTCGGCATTATCTATCGACTTCCAAATATGTGAAAATGAGGTTTCATCATCACTTGAACACAATGTTTCAGTTAACATCAACTGTGATGCAGTGTGCTCATAGTCTTCGTGACTCAATGTACAAGACCCTTCTCTTAAAGTTAAATCTTCAGATTTAGAAAATGGGATCGAAGATCCCTGCAGCAACAGCAACAATGATTTGACTGATTCTTTAGCCTGCAAATAGCAGACTACCATCATGAATAAAAAGTAATAAAAAGATGGCAAGACAAGTTCCTTAAGTAAATTAATGAACAAAAAGTAATAAAGAAGATGACAAGACAAAAGAAAGAATCTGTAAGTACCTGAAGTAAATTGATCCTAAGTGCGGGTAAACTATCATCAGCAGTTCTATCGTTTAATAGAGTTAACAATTCAAGTACATCTTTCAGCATCCCATCTGGAGGCATCGAAGTAACATCCTGACCATACGGAAGCCCAAAAAGGAACTTTATCATCGAAATGCCCTCCAAACTAATAGCCAATCAAAATAAAATAATTAGGAAAAGGAAATTGCATAGTACAATACATGCAACATTTCAAGTAGAAAAAGTTATGAAATCTACAGTGTTCTTGATAAGACGAGCAAAAATAGTGAA
>BQKN01064421.1:230219-247998 GCA_022839385.1 Asparagus kiusianus | reverse complement strand
ACTCGGTTGTTAAAACTGATGGGATGGAGGAGCCGAAAATAGGGGGGTTGGATTATGGAAGGTCTCATGCTCAAGACTGAGCTTTATTCCATAACACACTATTTCACTTATACTAAAAATTTTCCCAATTTAAATGGCTGCTTATGATCATTATTTGCTGCGGGCTAATGATTTATCCCTATACTTATTTTTTCCTAATGCAACCTAGCCAAAATACTGCATTTATTGAACATCATCTTTCAGAATAGCCATATAGAATTCATCAAGGAACATGTAATCCTTTGTTAACCAGCCATATATTGTCAGTGAATAATGTAATAATGTTACTAAGCGAATCTAAAAGATTAAAAAAATCCCATAGTGGTCCAATCTCCCATCAATGTCCTGATAAAAGGTGTACATCCAATCACGACATGGATCAGATACGGTGTGTTCATATATGTTTCTCAATACAAAAATATATGGATGTGCAAATAGCTTAGAAACAAAATTATTATTTTTGATAACAAATTATTAGTTTATGAGACTAAGAGGAATATAATTCGTAAAGGAGAAAGATGAAGAGAAGCTCTCGAATCTAAAGGGTTTAGAATTAATCAAACAAAAAAGAAAACTCAATGAAATTTAGTACTAGTTTGAAAAGTAATGTGCGTATAGTACAAAAGTAACAGCCAAAAAATATCTAAGTGCAATCACTTTCTCTATTTAAGAATTAAGATCAATCATTCATCAAGATGCTGAGATTGAGGATGATGTGATCCATTGAATCAGATTAGATGGTTAAAGTGGAGAAGTGCTTGTATAATATTATGTGATTGTAAAATTACCTATGAAACTGAAGGAAATTTCTACAGGATGGTAATCAAATGCTTTAAGGATCAAAATGTTGGGTAATTAAGAAACAACATGAAAATGAGAGGCAGAGATGAGAATATTAGACAGAGGTGTGGATATACACTAGGTTGACTAGGAGAAAAGCATTGATTGCAATCTGAAGAGTTCTAAAAAAACGAAAGTGAAAGAAAGAAAATATTTTATGAAACTCCTCAAGCTATAATGCAATTATCCAAATCAAGTTATCTAATATATTCAAAGTAGCCAACCTCAAAGATGCAAAAAGATGAGACAATCTTTCAGATCAATGCCAAATATTGCAAATATTCACCATAATTTACACTAAACTACAAATAATAATAATAATAAATTAAAAAAATCTAGCTTGAAATGAGTTCCATGTTGAAAATAACCATTTTACCATGTATTTTCTGCACATAATTGTCCAAAAACTTGATACAAGGGAAAAATGGTTGTTAAGTAACCAGAAGTGAACACACCTTTCACTTCCTATGCTAAGGTGCAATGCACTCAAAGTTAAAGCATATACTGCTTCGATGATATAGTTCATGGAATCATCCCTGGAGTTCAGGTAACCAGACAACTTCTTCCAGCAACATAAGAAGGGAGGAAACTGTCTCCATTTGCACTCATCAGGAATGTTCATGTCCAATTCTTTTTCAGTCTCACCATGATCCTGCTGTGCTGAAGGTTGGTACTTCCTAAAAATAGAAAAAAGAGCTGTTCTACCTTGAAATGAACACGTGAATTCTTTCAAGGTCAAAAGACATGCTAAGAGTTCCTTTCCAACTGGAAGAACCTGGTAATTAAAGAACCATGGAAAAATCAATATCTTGTAGATACACGCAAAATCGACATGCATTTCTAAAGTTAAATATTTATAATAATCTTATAAATACTATAGCTACAAAATGTATTATATCTTGCACAGGTACGGGTGGGGAAATGGACACGGATGTGGATACGGGACACACCAAATTTGTAAAATGTAGGATATAAGGACATGGCTCTATATATAATTATTGAAATTAATAAAATATATGAGATCGATATTGTTTTTTATTACATATTATCAGAACTAAAGTCTTAAATAACTTATTTATATTTCTTTTATTCAGTGATTATAAATTGAAAAAGTACTCACTTTAGGACTAGATATTCAAATCATCGTTCAAAATCATACTTATGAACATGATAAGGGCATAAATATTCCCGATCCGAGTCCAACATGATGCAGAAATTTGATGTAAAGTGTAAGATAAACGTCCAAGAAATATACCACGAGTGTCTTGAACTAAAACATGTATTGTATAATTGAGCACATGGCTGCATAAATGTATGTATATACTCAAGAAGTATCTAAGGAGTGTCCGACACGGATACGGGAGACAAGATGAAGTGTCCAGATAACCTAGATTATATCTGCAAGATACTAGTTATAAATAATAAATTGTTGATGTTTCTTCACATCACCAATGTAAAATACCCAATTGAAACTTTTGAAGAATGCAAATAGCAACCCCCCCCCCCCCCCCGGGGGGGGGGGGGGGGGGGCTAGCAAAAACAAAATAAAAAAGGTTTGGCAAATTAAGGCTAACAGTTATTGACAAAGGTAACACAACTTCTAATTCTATAACCCTTGTAGCAATTATAAAATATGAACAAAGTTAAAAAGAAGACTTCTACTGGAGTATTTATCGATTACATTAAATTATCAACTACATAGTGTCTTCCAACTTTCTCCACTCTTTAAATGTAGCAGCTCTATTTTTATTTTAAATAATACTTGTTTAAATAATAATGTACAACTATCTAACAATACTTCATTACTAAACTCGGACTAACTTCATAAGCTACTAATTTATAAAGCATAGTACCACTCCAGTCAACCTTAACTCACAATTCCAGTCCAATATGTTAGCTCAGAGGCTTGGACTGGCTTGAAACAAGAAGTGTGTGCCAGGAAAAACATCAGTCTATAGCAATAACATGCTTTCTCCTTCGAAAATTTCTAAGATAAGTCTTGATGACAAGAATGACTGATCTTGATAGCAGACTAGTGTCTCTTCAATAAAGTAAGCCCAAAAATATTCATGAAGATAATTATGTTTTTACGGATGAAGGGGTTGTAACACCTGGAATGGAAGAAAAATATGGGACTGTGATAAAAGCAAGAATGGCAAAAAATGCCAAGCAATTATGTAAATATTTTGATAAACTATGACAGACAACAGCTAGTTATAAACCAGCCTTACGCAAGACCTGCAAAAACATAACTACAACAACAGTAGCTTTCTCCAAGAGACCGATACAAACAAAAAATATATATATATATAAAGAAAATCCACAAACTGTAAACAAATCCTTAACAGGGAAGGGGGGGGGGGGGGTTGAAGAGCACCTGATCTCAATTGATCCAAGTGGCAATCATAAATACACCAAATAAATCCAAGTAATCCATGGAGTCAACATCCTTCTGATACGAAGAATAGAATAGAAGGCCTTCACCATCCCAATAAGAGGGGGTTCCTTGAGCTCTTCAGCCTTGGTAAGAACTTAATTGTGCATGATGCATTGAAACTAAACCATATAGATGATCATGACTCATAGCAAAGCTAACAAGGGGCTGGGGTCACAGAACAACTGTGGTAGGTTTGTAAGATTATGTCTACGATTTGACCAGGGATCTGACATGTTTCTTTTAGAACAATTGGTATATGATAATCTCTACAATCATAAGGGATAAAGTGGCCTAAAGGGATACATGATTAATGATTTAATGTATAAAAGATATTTAAAGACAGAAGGCAGGCACGGTCCTCTTGAATCCTTTCTCTAAGGTAATATTCTCTCATGAAACCGAGGCAAGGAAAAAGAACCACATCGCTTTAAAATCATGATGGCTTGTCTTAGTTGCACCATTACCACTTCAAGGTGATGTTATGAACCGCGTCAAGTATAAATAAAAATACAAATTACATCTTCCCCATCGGATGACAGACAAGATGATGCTTCAAAAATCATTCCCCCGCCTCCAAGCTCCCAGCCCCCCCCCCCCCCCGCCCCGGGGAAAAACTCCAAAAAAAAAAAAACACAACAACAACACACACAAAAAGAAAAAGGAAAGAGAACAAAAAACACCACCAACCTGCCTCACCCTGCTCAGAAAAAAAAGTAAATAAATAGCCTCTCCCACCCAGGCCAGGCAACCCCCTAAAACAACAGAAACCTTTTACCCATGAAAGGACAAAGTGAATAGTTACTATTTAACAAAATTATGAAGACATATTTTGTAGGAAAATAGATGATGACTCGCTAGGACCGTGGAAATGAGAACCAAGTGACTAACACCCAATATCAAGGAATGTCTTGAGCTTGCAGTAGATTATATAGTTAAGATGTCTTTTCAAGATTATAGAATATCTTTCTCGCCAGTTTATGCAAATAACGCCTACCCAATCTTTCATGAGCACACTAGACATACAGTTTGCCATTTTTTCATCAAACCTTAGAGAAAACATTAGGACCTTTTTCACATAGCCATAAATTACCAGATAGATGACTTTCTTACAAAGGTTACAACTCAAATACACCATGAGGCTTACAGAAGTGCTTTTTAACAAAAACAAATTTGAGGGCAAGCGTGAATGAGGGGACTTATTTTTTATGTTAATTTGAATATTTCTTTTATGTAATTAGTGAATATGTGCAGGACCATTTTGACACTGGGTATGGGGTGAGACCAACCTGATATAAGTCCAACAAGTTTCAAGAATTCTATGTGAAGTGTAGGATATACATATGTAGATGATTATGAGCCACCTCACTACCAAGCATCATTTTTTGTGCTCGGTACCAAGCATACCCATTGCTTGTTTTCTTAACTTGATACCCAAAAGATCCTTTATAATTATATTTTTGAACTGGGTATGGGGTGAGACAAACCTGATATAAGTCCAACAAGTTTCAAGAATTGCATGTGAAGTGTAAGATATACATCCAAGATGCATATAGCAAGTGTTTAAATTGAAACATGTATTATCTAATTGAGTACACATATGAATAAGTGTGTGCAAATATCCAAGGAGTGTCTATG
Organism: Asparagus kiusianus; assembly: GCA_022839385.1. NCBI lineage: Eukaryota > Viridiplantae > Streptophyta > Magnoliopsida > Asparagales > Asparagaceae > Asparagus > Asparagus kiusianus. Next base: position 243,047 of record BQKN01064421.1, on the reverse strand, counting down.
GAAGTTTCTGTGTTGGGTATGGGTACGGCCCTAGATAGAAATACCCATGCAACATAGTAGCAAACTCAACAACAAGGTAAACTACAATTAGGAAAATAAAGATCCTTGAATGTAAAAACTTTTAAACATGCACTACATCACAAGATTATCAAATAAAATAATAAAACTTTAACTTAAACCTTTCAAATACCTGGCATGATCTCAGAAGTTGGCGTCCAATTGTGGTACTAACTTCAATACTGATATCGTCACTAAAATGTCACAGTATATAAAAACATTTAAATACTGCATACACATCAAAATAAATGTAGGGTTGTAAAATGCAGCAAATACACTCACATGCCATACTTTTCGGAGTACGGAACAGATGTTCGGGGATCAAAAATCAAAGCCAAAGACTTGAAGACAGGTATACTCCAACTAAGCAGGGAAGATACGATTTTACCAGGCACTCTATTCTCTAGAACCAACTCATTGCCTGAGCTATATGCATCATTACATCTCTTGACTACATTAACCAGAGTTCTGATAGTGTCCGCCTTGCATAATAGTATCTGAAAAATGTACAAGGATAAGCCACAGGAGAAAAGAAAGCATAAAGCATAGCAATACCAACAAGTCCAGCTCTCAAATTTTCAGGTGAAAGTCTGCACTACAACTTAACAGAAAACAATAATTAATTGAAAGTCTGCACTACAACTTAACAGAAAACAATAATTAATTGAAAGTCTGCACTACAACTTAACAGAAAACAATAATTAAGTGACCTTGGCACGTGGATGTTCCAACAAACTAGCAAGAAAAGTAAGCAACCTATACACCTGAGAAAGAACACAAAAAGCAAACAGATAAACTGAAAATTAGACCTTTTGTTGAGTGGAAGGAAAAAGAAGCTCAACTTGATACCTTGAAGCTATCTACTTCAGACAGAGATGTTTCACTCATATGATTCTTGATCCATAAAATCAGTGGCTGCAGCAGGACGTCCGCATATTCAGGTCTCTGGCAGGCAATGCGAATTATGAAAACTCGAAGCATGTCTTGTATGACTACCAACGTCTGCTCAAAGAAGTATAACATTTATACGAAATGAGTTGAAAAAACATAACAAAGCAAACAAAGATTACTTTTATCTCTAGCTTGTAAAATAGAAGCACGTACACTGAAGGCAAAATTCAGTATAATATGTCCAATTCTACTAAGTTGAGATGTCAGTTTTACAAGCAACATATTCAAGTAATCTGGCTGTAAAAACCAGTCAATGTATCCCTCAGCTTCAGGCCCTAATATCGTCCCAATGCTCAGAGTTTTAAGAGCACAGAGAGGAGGCATTCCGTCACACCAAAGCCATATACCTTCGTCTGGTAAAAGACCGGCCTTTTTGCAAAATGACAAAAAAATAAAGTTAATATGATTATGGAGTCAAAGAAAGTAAGGAAATGACAGGTTAACCTGCATTAGCATATTATAAATTCCACATGAATGAACGCATTTGGATGTAGCATACAGGTCAGACAAAATATTTATTTTTAGAAGATGCATACCAAAAGATGCAACATGCTGCAGGCATCCTTTGGGCCCAATGCCAATGATGCACTTGCTGGAACACTTCCAAGAAGACAATGAAATAGGCCAGGTGTCCAGTTACACACACCCCAGTAGGCTAATGCAGACGCAATAAGGTGACAGACAGCACCAAATCCAAGCACGAGACTTGGATATGCGGAGGAATAGTCAGTTGCACATGCTGCTAATTTTGGACTGCAAAAACACTCTTCTTTAAATTAGGATCATGCTGTTTAAAAGAAAATACAAAGATAATGATACCTTACCTCACTTCTCTATGCAATCCCAGAAGAGCATTAACTAACTTCTTGTTTCTATATGGTTCCTTTATCTTTGTGTTCTGTAAAAGCACATGATACCTTATTGTTAAGGTAATGGAAGCAAAAGAGAAATATAATCTAAATCATGAAGGTTAAAGTAAATGCTGTTAGATGTCAACCTTTACTGCACTTATACGCATATGATATTAATGGCACTAAACATATTGTTTGATCTTATTTTTATTTTTTATTTTATTTTAAATTTAGTATTATTTTATATTATTTTTTTTCAAGTTTTAGTCACCAAAAGTCAAGGTTCTAAAGTTGCAACTGCCATGTTGGTTTAAGAGGGTTGCCTCAAACAAATATAGGGTTAAAAAATGAACAGAGTTTCGGAGAAAAAACAGCGGCATATAGAGGAATGCCGAATAATTCGGCCGATATTTGGGGTTGAAAAATGGGCCAACTTGTTTTTCCCCTTCATTTAAAGTTTGGATTTGGTTCATGCATATAAACTACCATAAGCATCATCTGAAGATATATTACAGACCCAATTTAGAAGAAACCTCAGAAAGATACTCCACAAGGAAGAAGCAAGGTTTTACATGTTGAATGTCGGGTTCATGTCGGACAGCTAAAATTTATGTCGGATAGCGAAAATCAGGGATATGTCAGAGGACATGAAAAAATATCGGATTGCCATATCGGATGATGTGCATATGTGTAATATAAATATCATAAATAAAATCTAAACAGACTTAAAAAATTCTATTGTCTAAACATATAAAAAGTAAATAACTTATGATGCTTAAGGTTGATGTTGAAGGAAAGATGTGAGAAAAGATGACTCCGATATTAGCGGTTAAGAAGAGAGAAGATCGCCCGATATTGATGTCGAAGGAATAGCTTGAAGAAGAGAGCGATAGGATGTTAAAGGAGAGAGAGAGAAGATGAGCGACAGATATTACTTTGGTCTTTTTTCCATTTTCCTTAACTTATCGATTTTTGTCTTTGGAAGTACTATTAAGACAATCAAGAATTTAAACCCAAACCTGATTAGAAAAAGAAGAAATTTTCTAAACAAACCCATTCATAATTTTTTTCTAAAAATAGACCCCATTGAGTTTTTTTTACAAAAATCGACCCATTTTGTCTTAATCCGGTTTCTAAATAGTCGGGGTTGCCAACCCAGACTATTTAGTGCATAGAATGTTAGGGTTTAGGGTTATAATTGGGGGTTTACAACCTCCTAAATAGTCGGGGTTAGCAACCCCGACTATTTAGGAACCGGATTAAGATAAAATTGGTCTATTTTTGTAAATAAAACTCAATGGGGTCTATTTTTAGAAAAAAAATGAATGAGTTTGTTTAGAAAATTTCTTCTTAGAAAAACTGACCAAAAAATAAGCCAATTTTTAGACTGAAAAATCGGTCGACATAACCGACATATCACCCAACATATCCACCCGACATATCCGACATGTCCCACGACATATCCGACATGAACCCTAAAAACGCAATACGCATTGAAAAGCTCCATATCATGTCGGTTGGCCCCTAAATCCGGCATGTCAGCTGACGTTTAAAACACTGGGAAGAAGAGTGCAAACTTACATGTAATTTCCGCAGAAGATTGATCAATAATGCAAGAGAGGGAATCATAAGGTCTACAAGGTTCTGTTCATTAATTCTTTCCAGTAGCAATTCTGACGTAGAGTTGCATTCTGCTCCTTCATCCACCAGATAATCTACAAATGAAAAGTCCAAGAATTGAAGATCATAAAAGAAATTTCTGAAGGAGAAAAATCTGTGAAAACAGTATTTATTCAATATAACTGCAATACGATGCAAACTGGTTTACCAGGAGATTGCAGACGCTAGTCTAAATAAATATTACCCAGTAATTCTCTTTCTACATATAAGCTACCTTCTAAAAGTGTATTAATAATATTGAAATGACAATAGACTAAAAGGAATTCAGTACCAAAGTAATATTACCCAATACAAGAAAGGCGTCAAAAATAAAAATTAGGTCACTTTTAAGTTTTAACCCAAAACTGCACCTGAAGATGAATACATTTTCATAACGAAAGTTTCTCTTTAACTGTCGAGAAGTTACCAAGTTTGAACATGTGTTCCTGTAAGCCCGCAGCTTTGCTCCATAAGTTTTAGAGAATAAGGTTTCAATACCCTGATTAAATTATTGTAACTAAAACTAAATCATTATGTCAAGGCTGTAGACAACAGATGAACAAGCAATTACACTTTTTTCTTTATAGAGCTGAAGTAAAAATTACATCAACAAGCAACTTACCATCTTTCTAGTAAAAGATTACTAAGATATATTTAAGGTGACATGTAAAATTTATAAGAAACTAATTATATGCCCTTCGTTAGAGTTCAGTTGAAATATACAGAAATAGGATACTGTTCAGAAGAACAGTTCCAAATATGATTCAATCCCCATATCCGATATCTAAAACAATGAAAGCAAGTTCTTCTCATAAATTTGTGAATAACAATATCCAAACAGGACTTGTGAGACCTGGAAATCATACATACAAAAGGAAGCTTGAATACAACATCATGATCTAGGAGGTGACCCGAGGGAAGTTAAGAGAAGTGAAGAAAAAGACCAGGTCCCAACTTCATTGAAGATGCATACAATAGCCAAAAAAAACACGGAGACAGCTGTTGACTCAGTTCCCATAACCACATTCAGGGGAACAATGAGCTGTGATGAGAGAATAAGGTTACCATCAAAAAGAGGGCGGATGTAGCATGCTTTTCTCATTGTTTCAATATACTTTAAAATATAGATCAAGATGAATAGAAATGTATCGATCAGTATCTATAAGCGTGTGTGACTATATTACTACCTTAACAAGTTTTTGAAGCATCATAGTGCTCTGATTTTGAAGAAGATAAATATAACTCCTTGCATGTTTTATGACAATTTTGATGCCAATACAATAAACTACTTCTTTTTTTGCATGTACCAACCTAAACAAGTCTTTCAAGGTTTAGTATCAACCTAATAGCATAATGATCAAACTAAAGAAGATAAGTCCTGGTGTGTTTTATGACCATTGTGGAAAATAGAATGTACTCTTAATTAAAAAAAAATAGATAAATACTTCCAAGTCATCTGAAGATTCTGAACAAATTCAGTGGAATAGATATTAAGGGTTTCTTAACAGAGAGAACATTCCAGATAATATCAAATCTAAGTTTGTTTTGACGCTTTTGCATTTTCGCTATTTCCATGACCATATTTGCAACTACAGGTCAACACATGAAAAAAGAATTCTATAGAAAAGAATTATTTATGCTAATAGAAAACAATGATTCAATTGATTTTCAATACCAATAATGGGGAACACAAAAACCAACTCACCATAAGTATTAGATGACTGTTCAAGCATATATTTACAGTTGATCAGAACCACATATACTAGGGTCATGGCACCCTCCTCAAAAAGCGATGCAGACATAGCCTTCATAGAAAAACAATATCTCATAAAGTGATTGAAGAAAAGAAAATAATTTCACAAATCTCAAACAGCTGAACAAGAAATAATATGCTTACAGAATTTTCTGAAATGAATGACAAAATTCGAACAGCAGTAGTTAGCTGAACAATAGAAGAACTCCCAAGAGTAACACCATCGAAATATTTGTCAGAAACAAGCTTCCCAAGAAGAGAATCCAAAATCTGAGTATCTGAAGCATTTGTTGAATCCCCAACAACGTTTTCAACATCCATTGACTCTGACACAAGAACACTTGTTGAACTCAAGTGAGCATCTCCACCAGAAGCCAAAATAGCTGCATATCGAAGAAGTCCAACCACCCCATTTCTATGATAAACTACACCTGCATCAATCCATTCCAACAACCTTGTAGGAGCATCTTTTCGGTTGGACCCAGGGGAAGACAAGTGTAATGCCTTGTGCAGATCAACAGCATGTCCAATCCAGGAATTGAGAGATGATGCAGTTGAATCTGTGACAATGACTTCAAAAATTTCCGCAGCTGAATGGAAGGTGGCAAGACTTAGTGGTGAAGCTCCTGAAATCCAGATATTTGAGGGTGAAGTGCAAAGATGAAATCAATAGAAAAGGATGATAAATGTAACATCCATCTCCAGTCAGATCATTGCTGAATTAAAAATAAATAAATCCTATACCATCATCAGTAGCAATTTTCTCTAAATCTTTGAATGAATGCAATGCTTCTATCAGCACTGCCAATGCCTGCATATCAGCATTTTAAAAATAAATAAGAAATGTAGCACCAGGCAAAGACATCTCAGTTTCAGTAAACGAGGGCAAGATTATCAATCAACTAGCAGAACATTTCTATAAGTTCAGATCACAACACAAGAATTCAGACTTTCTTTAAACAATATGTTACACAATATTACAGTGACATGAGTACCTCAGGAAAATAGCAAAGAGACAACAAGGCTTGGCGGCCACATTCCGACCTGCATAAAACTCTCTTAGGGTCTATAAAATAACAAACAAACTAATTCAAATAAACAAAGATTAACAATCTACCTTGAAATGGTACAGAGGTCCCACAGAACCCATAATAGTTCATCGGAGTGAGGAGTTATTGTAAGCAAGCGGTCAATAGCATTTCCCTGCAATACAGCATGAGAACAAATGTTTATTACTAGAATAATTGAGGAGGTAAAAAAAATCAGAATGTATAGTGAGAATCATCAACAAGTCAAAATGATCATTTACATGCATATGAAAGTTTATATATATATATATATATATATATATATATATATATATATATATATATATAGAGAGAGAGAGAGAGAGAGAGAGGGAGAGAGAGAGAGAGGGAGGGAGGGAGGGAGTAAGGGGGGAAGAGAGAGAGAGAGTGTGTGTGTGTGTAAGCACACGCGCGTGTTGAATGAGATGACATGTTTGGCTGAGCAATATTTACACTAGTTACACCATATCAAGTTCAGTTTCTAAATTTTGCCCTTCTTTTAAGCAACTAGCAGAAATAAACAAGAAGAATATTGTATATATAGTAATCTCTATACAAGATGTGCTTTTCCATTAAAAAGGTGAAAACAGCATAGGTCGATGCCAGGTAGGACATGGCATGTAACCTAAGCCTCAATAACGCAAGTTTCAGCAAGGTATAATGTTGTGATATTGCTTGGGAGTTCCCATATACCCTACTTCTAAGTTATATTCATATCTTGTCATGCCATGTGTGAGTCTGTAAGTATTCTTATGTCTACAAAAGCAACACTTGAGTTATCTGCAATTGGCAACAATATGAACATGTTCAGGTAGGAAAGACATAATCTCTCACAAGCTATTAGGCTGCATGTAAGAAGTCATTCAAGACTGCTCGACGAAGCAATTATATGCATAACATAATTCAATGAAGCGTGCATATTTACAAAAGCAGAAGAAGTATAACCAAGGTCATAATATTACAAGTTTTTTCCTCTCGCATGGAGAAAGAAAATTATACAGACTCTTCAACTAATAGAATGCCATCTGTACTTCATGTTTACTGCTAGAGCCATGATGACCAAACTAAGCTGTGAGATAAAATCCATGAGACCTCAGCTCTTTGGCAAAAAGGAAGACGAAATCTTTGCATTACCAGGTTACCAAATTAGCAATATGAATTTGGACGGACTAAAAATGGAAAACCCAGATTTATTCAGTTGGAATCTGTACTGCATAGCTAAGCAACTAACAGATTTTTTTTCCAAGGACTCGCAGTCTCCAGAAAGAACTCCACGGTACATAAGATCTTAGATGGCAGAAAAGGCATAACAACTTGCAGTCTTCAAATTTCCCAGGTCGACTGCATACCAGAAAAAATGGTAATGCATGTCCATGGAGCAATCTATTTATGAAGATAAACAGAAAAACCATGGACCCATGCACTATCATGCATCAATCAAAAAGCTAAAATAGCGCAAAGATGTGCAATCATTAACCAAAAGCTTATCCAACAATTTTTAGTCTTTTTTCTAATCATAGTTGCACAGATCACTTATTATTTTGACAAGATGCAGAAAGCATGGTGCTTAATCTCAAACAAAATATGAGGTAATAGTTTTCATGCAGATGGCACCAGTAGGAAGGGGAAAACATTGTTTAGTTATGCTTACAGATTAAAAAATTAACTAACCACTCTGAGATGGATTTCCATAATCATTGCAATTTCCTGAGGATGACAAAAGAATCCCTTTGACATTAAAATAGCCGCCTGCCGAAGAGTCAAGCATTCTGCTGTGCACTTGCCTTCAGCACCTTGAAGAGAAAGAACTAATGTTGCTGTAGCTTCCGGTTGAAGCAGTAAGAAAGTCAAACCTGGTAAAAGGGGGAAAACATATTGTGCCAGCTATCCGATTAAGTACACAGTCCAAAACACAAAAGAGACAGAAAAAAGACCTGATCGACAGGAAAGAAGAGAAAGAAGCAATGACTGAATAGATGTAGCGATATCCACAAAGATATCTGTTCTACTCCCATTGACTGAATGCAATAAAGGAGACGACAGCAAAGCAGCAGACAAAGGGAAAAACCCTCTTTCCTGTTCACAAAAGGAGACTGAAAATTAATTACTATTCATCAAAGATCACAGCTTGCACGTGAGGTGGAATTTCAATAAATGTTGAAAAGGTCATCCATTATGACTATCAATAAAAGATGTGGAGAGAAAACAATAGAAGCACAGAGACTCAGCAATAATTACATAAATACAGTTCAGCGATTCAATCATCTAGGCAAAGGGAAAAAAAGCTTCTTTCACCACTTTCTTTACAGTTGGAGAATAAATTACAGCATGTTTCTGAAGCACTGTGCAAAAGCAGTAATTTCAATGATCAATAGAAACATCCCCAACTATAAACAATAAAAAGAAGCAGAACAGAGACTTCTGCATCTCCACTCTAGCATGTTCCATCAAAATACAGAATAAACGACTGAAAATAAAGAAACTTTCATAAAGACGACCATATTGATCACCCAATTATTAATATAATCAAATACATTCTGCCTGATCTGAATGTTTTCCACTCATGGAGTACTGAAGAGTACCAGACAATTATACATATGAAAGTGACAAATAACCAGACAGTATAATATAAAGACTGGCAAGTAAGATTAAGTAGAAAATACCATGAGAAGGGATAACAAATGTGTATTGATATCCCATTTCGAAAAGCTGTATTTAGACGAGGAAATATAACTGGCAGTTGTTCTGTAAGATAATAGTCCATCTGATGTAACAGGAAGCATTGATCTTCTTGTGAAAGCTGCAGGTGAAGGATCTTCAATAGGTCCACATAAATTCAACAACTTCTGCAGTATTTTTATAAGCAAAATTAAATAAGTTGTGTATGTGCATCAAGATTAAACAGATGCAAGATCTATGCCAATATCCTACGAAAATATTGGCAAGCATCAGAAATGAGTACTGACCACTATTTGTTTGAGATGAGAAGAAGCTGAGAGAAGAAGATCTATTTTATCAGTAGTAAGTCCATCCTCAGCAGAGGATGCCATTGTAGATAAGACTGCACACTACCAAAAAAAATCAATCTCGTCAATCGTATTTCAAACATATACATGAACCAAGTAAATGGTTTTACAAATATGCACATACCTCGTACCTAGAGGCAGATTCATATAAACGCAAACGTTGCAGAATACAGGTAGCAAGGGAAGCAACAACATGCCTCTGCTTTGTGAGTAAAAGATTTAGTAAATTGGAATAACCTTCACTCTTAGCACTAGGAACATTCTCATCTACTCGGGGCCACCATCCCAAGAATCCTTCACATCCAATTGCATGTTGTGTAGCATTCTCCAGAGCACCAAGCAACACCAGTGTAAAAGCTGTTGATCCATGCAACATATGACCAAGCAATGTAGCAAGTTGCTTCATTCCACCACAGTTAACAAAATGAAAGCAGCTCTCTCTTGATGTGCACAAGAGGAGAATGGTACTTAACCCTAAAATCAGGATCTCGTTCTGCAATAAAACGTGATGGATGCCAAGCAGATTATATAATTGGAATAGAACGCAGATAATGGTTGAACCAAATAATATATACAAGTGAAAAGAGGAGGAAAATGCACTTAAACCTGAAAAGGCGCGTGAAGGTCAATGGATGTAGGTTTCAAGAGAGAAGGAAAACAATGGAACAACATATCAACTAAGAGCTGTGATGTCATCAAATCAGAAACTGGTTCAAAAATAATATCCTCCGTCAACAAGTGCTCATTCCCTGGTAACAGTTGAAGAGACTTGTAGAGTTGAACAAGCTCATTTTTGGCCTCAGCAAGAACAGAAACTATTTTTTGGGGATCCTTTTTTCTGTCTGCATAACCAGGCTTCAGCTGGTCCCCATTGAATACCTTACATTTATAATCACTAGTAATATATGAACAGATTGCTGAGACAACAGGCCTTGCAACTTTATGAATAGTATCCACATCATCAGATATCTGGCATATAGAAAGTGTCAGTCTCAGAAACTGCTTCATTTCAGATGATAGATCCAGATCAGGCACAGGAAGAGAGAAACATTTCGTCGACAATATTGACTCCTCAAATGTTATCTTCTCAGAAAGTAATGCAGGAGGGAGATCTTCAAGCCTTCCCTCTGAAGGTGAGGGTGCCACGCTCACCAGAGAGTTATCCAAATCAAACTCTATATTAAATTGTCCAAGATCTTCGGCTGTGTTCCCATAAATTATCAGTGTTAGACTACGATAGCAGCCCCTCACTACCAAATGATTTGTTATCACAGCCTGCATCACATTAGTAAACAAATAAGGCAGGTTAACGGACTGATTTACCTTAGTAAAAATCTAGCAATACATTAGTAAGCAAAAAAAGGCAAGTTAAATGACTGACTTTAGCTTAGTAAACAACTAGCAATGGCTTGTTGAACATTAAAAGAATGTAGCACTGTCTTTGGTAGAACAAGGTCACCAATATTCAATAAATACTTGAGCCATCAAATTGGACATAAAATTAGATGTTCTATTACATATAAAAAGAATAAAATATTAGACCTCCACCAAGAAATTTGCAAAAAGAAAAATTCTCTATGGAATTTGTATTTGACAAATAAACAAGTTTTTAACTATTAGAATTAATATGCAACTATAACCCTCAACCCCCACCACAACTTCAGTGATTTGGTATAATGATTAGAGGGAATTTAAGATGGTACTAGAGCAATCCATGTTCAAATCCCATAGGCCATGAATTTAAACCGGGTTTTTTAAGAAAATTGACACCGCCACGTGAGTCTAAGTATTGGCCAATAAAAAGGGCTCAACGTGCGGAGGCATGTTAGGATTAATATAAAACTATTAACCTTCAATCATCACCATAACTTCGGAATTTTGGTATAATGGTCAAAAGAAATTTAAGATAAACAATAAAATCATGTCACAGCAAAAAAAATAGATACTTGTTTAGCAACATGAGACAGCACCAAACTCACTTCAACAGAAGCACTATCTTCAAAAATTATAGATAAATATCTTGTCAAGACAGTCAAAAACTTAATTAATGTATTACCAAATCCCATCTTCAAGAACTGCAAAACTGGTCAATGTGCATCTAGTTAAGATTAACAGAATCACAATTCAAATGGCATTGAATTTCCTCTAATTTACTTTTATCAGAAACTTCAGACTACCGAATTATACTGATGCTCTTAGAAAGTTATTTTACATAAGAAAAAGTAAGTCTCAAAACTCAATGAATAGATTACCACCTCACATATTCAAGAATGATAAATGACCCAAGGTGCATTTATAACTCACCAAATTGAGAATCAGGAATTACAATTTTAGAATTGGTTTATTCATAGAATTCAAAGTCCTCCTCAAATCAAAAATTTTGAAATTACTATGCCATACTTGATATGCTTATAGAAAGTTATTTCACTTGAGGAAAGAAAGAATCTCAAGGACTCCATGAAACGTATTATCCACGCCCTCTTCAAGACTTATAGATGTCATTTGTCATATAATTCATGAAATTGAGAATCATGGAATTGCAATTCAAATTCATTTAGTTTCACATATTTTATTTATTGAATTAAATAATTTGTTTGTAGAATACAAAATCCATTCCTGTATCAGAAATTTGGACATTATTGAATTACTTCTACACTTAAGAAATTCAGTCAGTTCAGAAAACCTATAACATGTTTGGACTAAACCCCAGAATTGGAATGCCATAAATTCCAATTAAATGTAATGTTTATGAGGCCATCCAGCTAGTAGGTACTAGATCAAGAACTCCAGCAGTGTAGATTATTCAAACCTTGTCTAATTGCTCTCAAGCTAATATAAAACAAATATCATCTTAATTTGCACCAAGGCAGTAGCAGCGTGCTCTTCGTTTTCCCCATTAGCATCTTAGTGCAAGGCTGAAGGGTTCATTGTTTTAAATATATACGTATATTCGATATAATCAGCCGACATATCCGTTTAGGCTTGCTGCAAAGCAATATGGCCTCATTATCCATTACTGTTTTTGGCAATTTTTGAGGGAATACATATTAGGTGGAACATCGCCCTCAAAAAATCAGTTGAAATGTTACAATGCTGATTGGACTTGTATTTGTTCTAAAAGATTGGTTTGGATTTATGGTTCAATTGAGATCTAAACCCAAAAAGTATTTTCTTATGCAAAATTGAGAAGAAAAATTAGAGCTCATTTGAGATCAAATTCCCTTGCAAAGTTTTTCAAAAGATATCACTTTTCTCCACGACTCAATTCTTTAGTGCAAAAGATATCACCTTTAGAGATCACCTTGCAAAAGTTTTTCAAAAGATATCACCTTGCAAAAGTTATTCAAAAGATATCACCATTTGAGATCATATTCTCCATGATCAAATTCCCTTGCACCAAGTATGAAAATCTATGACGTGTACACACATTATTCAATGACACATAAATAACTCCATATATTCCC
>BQKN01064421.1:186565-211433 GCA_022839385.1 Asparagus kiusianus | reverse complement strand
CCATCACGAAACCCTAGAAGGGTTTTTATAAGGCACTGATACAAAGGTGGGTGGGCCTTTGCATTGATGTCCGCAATGAGAGAAAACCAAAAACGCGTGATCCTTTCTCCACTTCATCACATGTGTGTGCGTGGGCCCATGTGATCACGTGCTTCACATACCATGCATTGGTACCTTATGTATCAGTTGAACCTCAACTTGTATGATTTTGTTCATCTTGTACACTAATTTATCAAAGTCCTGGTTCTGTTTGGCTCATAATTTTCACAGGAAGCACATGTCTTGTTTGCGTAGAGGGCAATGGAGCCACACTATTGTGTTTGCCTAAACTTTATTGGTGGTAATAAGACCAACTATTTACAAAGATGAGAATACAAAGAGACAAATGGGTGCGAGAAAATTAGAAATTTACATGCGGTTGTCATCATCTATGTAGCCGCGGAAGATCAAGTCACAACTCCACTAAGCGTGAAGCACTCCTTACATCTTTAACTTGACTCTTTGAGTTGAAAAAGACATGATCATTGCATCCCATCATCCCCCCCCCCCAAATGATCCAACAAGTTGCAAGGACTGTGTAATCCCATTCATTTCCTCTGGTAATGCGGACTGCATTTGACCACCAAGAAGTCCAAAGTTCTTCTGTTGATGTTGGCCATGATGTGAGATTTTGAACTTCATTTTGCAGTAGGTCCAAGCTGAGAGAGTAAAACTGCCGTGAAGGAATAAAAGTTGGGAGGTCTCTATTGTAGTTCCACAAAGCACACGGTTGATGTTAGATCCAACTCCTCGTTTGAAAAGATTATCGTTAGTTAGCAAATGATCAAGATAGAGAAGCCACACATGTATTTGGACCTTATGAGGAAATGGCACTATCCAAATAATTCAAAATACCGGGTTAGAGGGCAAATTAGCATCCACCAGAGAATGATACAAAGAGTTCATCTTTTAATGTTGGGCGAATCATTGGAGGAGATTAAGAAGAGACTGAAGTCATGGGAATAAGTGTAACCGAGCACGCCACTCTGTGTTGATTTGATTTGTGTCGTATTTTTGGTGATTGCACTCGTGTTTGGTTTAGTTCACTTCTCCCATCGCTCTCCGACTCGTTTGGTTATCAAGCATGCTTCCGCACGGTGCGCAACAATTGGTATCAGATATCCAGATTTGAGATCTAGGGTCTTGGCATTGGGTGGAGGAAGATTCATTGTGGAAGCTTGGTTCTTAGAGTTTTAGGCTTCAGTGGAGATAGCGTTGCAGAGTTGCCATTAGAGATCTCGCTTTCCTCGTGTGCTTAGGAGATCGTGTTGGAATTCTATCTAGGGTTTAGTTGGGTAATTTCTTAATTTTTATCAAAATTTGAATATTTCTTTATAACTTGGAGTGGTTTGTAATGGGAGAAGAAGTTGGTGAAAACAGTAAGACGATGATGAGTACAATTCAGATTGGATATCAAAACACTGAGATTAGTATGGTAAAGTATGACAACAAAATCAATTTTGGTTTGTGGATGAGCGACGTAGAGGATGCTCTTAATGCACAAAATTTGGAAGAGACCATCATGGTCTATGAGAGGCCACCGAAATATGATGAGTCGATATGAGACAAGATGAATAGGAACGCTTGTGGGGTGATTAAGTTTTGTTTGGAACAAGAACTGAAATATGATGTGATTGGGGTAACGTTTGCGATGAATATGTGAGAGATTCTTAACAACAACTATCTTACGAAGAGTGTTGATAATCAGTTGCACTTGCTGCGGAGATTATTCAGATTCCAAATGTCCAGGGGCACCTCACTAACGGCTCATGTGAACAACTATACAAAGTTATTGTTGGACTTAGCGAACGTGGATGAGAAGATAACGAATGAGTACAAGACGATTATCTTGTTAGGCTCCTTACCCGATGAGGAGTATGATACCTTCATGCTCACTTTGTTGAATGAGAGATCTTCCATCACCTACGGTAAAGTGACTAACGCATTGACAAACTACGATTTGAGGAGAAAGGACAAAGAGACTTCCCGATCTAACACTTCAGGAGAGGTCTTGTCGAAGAGGTAGAAGTCAATATCCGAGAGGTGGTAATAGGAACATGTCAAAGTCAAGGGGTCACCACCAGTTAGTGAAGAACTAGTATGCATTCTGCAAGAAACAAGGACATTGGAAGAGAAATTGCCCGAAGCTAAAAGAGAATGAGAATAGCAAGAAGGGCCCGAAGGCCAATGAGGTGAATGTCACGAGATGTGATGATTCTGATGATTCATGCTTTTCTCTATTGATTACTCTGGAGATGAACCATGTGGATGCATTTGATTGGATGTTTGATTCTGGTGCTACCTATCATGTGACTCCCAGACGAGATTGGTTTGTATCATTTGAGAAACTCGATGGGGGCATGGTAGTTATGGGAAATGATCAATCCTGTAGTATTTATTGTTAGGTACCATCAGGATTCATATGTACGATGGAGTAGTTCATAAATTGAATGAAGTGAGATTTGTTCCTCAGTTGAAGAAGAATCTTATTTCAGTTAGAGCTTTAGAAGCAAAGGGATTCAAGGTGACATTTGAGAACGCTGTAGCGAAGGTTACTAAGGAATCTTTGGTGGTAATAAAGGGAGTTTGTAATAGAAATTTATATTATCTAAAAGGGAGCATCGAGATTGGCCATGTAGCTTCAGCTGTTTCAGAGATGGACATGAGCAGACTTTGACACTATAGCTTGAGGCATACAAATGAAAAGTCATTGCAGACACTGTGCAAGCAGGGGCTATTGAAGAGAGCTAAGAGTGGGAAAGTTAAATTTTGTGAGCACTACGTACTTAGCAAGAAGACGAAGGTAAAGTTCAGGACAATCATCCATAGGACGAGGGGCATCTTGGACTACGTGCACACAGATATTTAGGGTCCTATCAAGACGACATCACTTAGTGGTCGACATTGGTTTGTCATGTTTGTAGATGACTATTCTAGACGTTCTTGGGTGTGCATCATGACGAAGAAGAGTGAAGTCCTAGAAATATTTGTGGAGCGAAAGAAGAGACTGGAACTGCAGACCGGGAGAAAGATCAATACATTACGATCCGACAACGATGGTGAGTATACTTCTGACCTCTTTTAGTAACTATATCGAGACGAGGGCATAGAGAGGCGCTTCACAGTTAGTCATATATCATAGCAGAATGGGGTGGCAGAAAGGTTGAATCGGTCTTTGCTGGAGAAGGTTTGATGTTTATTGTCGTAGAGTGGTTTGGAGAAGATCTTTTGGGTTGTGGTACTTTTTTATGTGAGCCACCTCATTAATAGGCTACCTTTATCTGCGATTAGGGGAGAAACCCCTATGGAGATGTGGTCGGGAGAGCCAACACATAACTATGATCAGCTCAAGGTATTTGGGTACCTTACATTTTATCATGTTAGAACATATAAATTAGAATCTCGAGCTATGAAGGCTATATTTGTGGGATTCAAGAGTGATGTCAAGGGATATAAGCTTTGGGATCCAGTTGATAAGAATATTATGCTGAGTAGAGACGTTACATTTGATAAGACTTCTATCTTGAAACTTCCTAGCTCTCATCAGGTGGAGAGCGACCCGACATTGGAGACATCACAAGTGGTGGAGATTGGTGCAGCTTCACATTATCCATATAGGACCATATCCATTAGAGTGTCGACTGAGGTGACGTCAAGCGAACATGGTGATGATTTGGAGGATACATATACAGTTGAGCAGGATCAGGGACTGACGGCTCAGATTCAGGATTCTATTGCGGTTCAAAGACAGAGGAGAGACATACGGATGCTAGCTAGGTATACAGACAAAGTTGTTGCATATGCACTTTCGGTAGAGGGTGTCAATGAGATGGTTCCTACTACATTTAGAGAGACCAAACAGAGTTTGGAGGCTGATTTGTGACAGGTGGCTATGCAGGAGGAGATAGAGTCTTTTCATTGGAACGACATATGAGAGCTTGTCGAGCTTCCAAAGGGACGGAAGACTATTGGTTGCAAGTGAGTGTATATGAAGAAGGAGGACATTGAAGGCACTCCCGTTAGGTTCAAAGGGATATGCACAGGAGGAATGTATTTATTACAATAAGGTCTTCTCTCTGGTGGTGAAGCATTCTTTGATTCATATTTTGCTAGCTTTGGTGGCACAGTATGGATTAGAATTGGATCAATTGGATGCATTTCTTCATGGTGATCTTGATAAAAGAATTGATATGACTCAGCCATTGGGGTTTCGAACTGCAGAGGAGGATAAGTTGGTTTGTACAGAGCCAAATTTATCACAGCCAGTGAGGGATGTCGTGAGTGATTGTTGAGGCCGTTCGAGGCCATTTGGATGAACTACAGGCGACTTGATCCCTTGGAAGAGGGGGTATGTAGGCAACCACATTGGTATAGTCGAATTTGGAGAGACGACACATTGGTGCTCTTGTTGGTGTCGGCTCAGTTTTGGAAACACTTTGCCATAGTGACGAATTGTTGGATAATAGATTCCTAACCTGTTTTGGTAATAGGTTATTGAGATTCCTAATCAGTTTTGATTTTGGCTTTAGAATTCCTAGTATGTTTTTGGTTTTAGGATTTCTATATATATGGAACGTTTTAGAAGAGAAAATTAGTAGAGAGAATTAGAGAAAAAAAGAGTCTTTTGAGCATATTGAGAGGGAGTTGAGATCTTTGGTTGGGGTTATATTTGGTTGATTGTGTGAGTTGTAACCTGTTGTATTTCTCCTTCATATAGTAAAATCTCCCTCATCCTCTCCCCGTGGACATAGGAAATTTGCCGAACCTCGTTAATTCTTTGTGTTGGTTTGTTTTGTGTCTTATTTTTGGTGATTGCACTCGTGTTTGGTTTAGTTCTCTTCTCTCATCGCTCGCCGACTCGTTTGGTTGTCGAGCACGCTTCCGCACGGCGTGCAACAGTGCTAACCACACAGTGCTTCTAAGGGCGGCGAAGGGTGATCCTAATTAGTCGGGGTTGGCAACCCCGACTAATTAGGAATTTGATTTTTTTAAAAAACGACTCAGTTTTTGGCCACGATGCTGACGTGGCTAGAAACTGGGTCGATTTGTATAATAAAAGAAGACTGGATCGATTTGAGAAAAAATTGTGGATTGGGTCGTTTTCAAAAATTTCTTCAATAAACCCATTGACAATCAATTTGTAGATGTGGGTCCAAAGCGAGCTCAAATAACTCCGGAAAATATGATGTGGAGTATCATTCTCTTCCCAATTATCCAACCAAAACTGTGTGGTCTGACCATGACCAGTCTTAATGGATATACGCGAAGAGAACGCTGAAGAAGCTCTGAGTACGCTATGCCAAAATGATGAAGCATAGACTTTGATAGAAGAGGCAAGATCAAACGGTCTTCTCCATACATAATAAATTCTCTTCATAGGAGGGATCCAAAGGTTAGTGCTCTCCGTAAAAAATCTCCACCATTTAGCAAGTAAGCTAAATTGAATCCTCTGAGATTAGAGAAACCCAGCCCTCTAAGTAAAATCTTCACGCTTAAAGTATGTTTCTTCCTAAACGTGGAAGAAATCTATATCCTATTACTAAAAACTCTTACCCTTGAAAACGACACTCGGCAAATTCTTCTTTTTTAAAATTTCTTAAAATAATTTTGTTTTATATATTGAAACCAGATTCTTTTCTCTAATTAATTCCCTTGCTCTAATTATATTTTGAAACCAGATTCTTAAAATAAATTTGATTTTTAAAACTCTTACACTTGGTGACAGTTCTTTCCCCTTTCTTCATTTCCCATGCTCGCCTCTTCGTATTCCTCTCCTAGAGAAAACCCTCCGCCTCTTCATCTCCGTCAAACTTAGGGGCTGTTTGGATGGCTGAAAACTCCCGTTTTGACCTCGGGAAGGAGCCAGAAAGCTGCCAAAATGGCAGCTTTCTGGCCAAAACAACTCTAAAAGAGCTGTTTTGGCCAGAAAGCTGCCATTTTGGCAGCTTTCTGGCCGCTTTCCAAGGCCAAAACGGCCAAACAAACAGCCCCTTACAAATGTGCTCCGCCTTGAGAACCCAATCGTCTCCGTCAAAATTTTAATCAAAATCCCTGAAATAAAACCCTACAAAATCCAAAATCCGAAATCATGTGGAGACGGTCCGCTTCGTTCTTCCTCGACAAATACCTAACCCGAGCCCTAGCATCTCCGCCTACTACCAGACGCGATCCTAGCACCACGCTGTTGTTACCAGTGACTGGCTCGCCCAGGCGTCGTCGGCCACTGTCAATTCGTCCACTCCGTCGCCGCCATCAGAGGAGGGTTCCGCTAGGGGAGGTGGAGAGAGGGGGTTTAGTGTGATTGATGAGTTCAATTTTTGGAGGAAGAAGCCAGATTTGGCTGAGGCTGTGGCGGCGATCATGTCGCTTGCGGCGGTGATTGGGTTGAGTTAGACGACGTCGATGATAGAGCTCGAGATCGAGCTGAAGAAGGCGTTTGATGCGTAAAAGTTGATTCTTTCATCCTAGAATTTTATTAAATGACCTACTGTTGATATTGTTTCCATTACTATATGACTTTTTATTATCGGATGTATCAATAAAATTAGATTATGTACCTCTTATTGTGTAATCTGTTCTTGTGTAAATAAGATCATGGTCATAAACGTGAAGGATTGTTTATTGATTGATTTCAGGATGATCCATACGGGCATTATGCCTGATGACGAATCTAATAATTTGGTTATTGGTCTTTTAATATGAAGAAACCAAATTGATTTACCTTTGAAGTTTTTGGATTTAATGCTTAAATCTGGCCACATGCTTTCATCAAGCACATTCATGGATTATGTGTGGCGCTACTTGTCTGTTGGGAGTCTGGACACTTTATCAACCATCATACAGAAATGCAAGGTATCAATGTCAGGTTTAATTCAAATCTCCAAAGCAGATAAATTAATATGCTCCAGAATCTCATTTAAAGTTTGCATATGTTTTCCATTACTATGTTAGGTCTTAGACTAGCCTATAAACTTTTAATGTCTTTAATTTTGTTGTGTTGATTTCATTGTCTACATTGATCATGCGTCCTTATCTGTATGCTTTCAGACAAGTGACCTGAACAAGGTCTTGAGTCCAAATTGGAACATGTGTAACACTATTATTGATGTTGCATTACAAGCTGATAATGTTGGCTTTGAATAGGATCGGCCTAAGCTTCTTAACTTGCAAACACAAGAGAGGTTAACTTGAAGTGGCAGAATTTGTGAAGAAGGGACTGCAGGAACAAAACCTGCAGGAAGTTTATGCACAAAAACAGAACCTGTAGGAAGAAAACAGAGAGAAGGAGAGAAAGGGATTCGGTGGAGGAGTTTTCTTTTCTTATTTTGTTCTACTTAAAAACTCATCAACATTGTTTACATATATATAACCACTTAGGGATAAGATTACAACTCTAATCTTTATCCAATAACTAGGAAACCTATCTTATTCTAACTAGGATTCTATCTAACTAGAACTCAACTCACAATTCTACCAGATTAACAACTCACATTCTCCCCCTTAATCTGGACGAGATTCTAAATTCCTTACTCCTAGCAGCTCCCGCATCTCGATGAACTTCACCCTTGCTAGTGCCTTTGTGAGAATATCCGCTCGCTGCTCGCTCGTGCTCACGAACTCCACCTTAATCTGTCCTCGCTCAACACACTCACGAATGAAGTGAAAACGTGTGTCAATATGCTTACTTCTTCCATGGAAAACTGGATTCTTCATCAAGGCAATCGCGGACTTGTTGTCGACGAAGAGTGTAACTGGCTTGGGCTCACTCCCAATTACCTCGCTGATTAAACTCCTCAACCACAAGCCTTGGCATGCTGCTGCAGTTGCCGCCATAAATTCTGCCTCGCAGGATGATAATGCCACCGTCTTCTGTTTCTGTGATGTCCAAGTGACCAAGCTGTCACCTAGATAAAATGCCATGCCACCTGTGCTGCGCCTGTCATCAACGTCTCCCGCAAGATCACTATCAGTGAATCCTACCAACTCTTCATTGCCTCAACCTCGTTTGTACACCGATCCGTAGGACATAGTACCCTTCACGTACCTCAAAATATGCTTGACCACCTGTCGATGCAAAACTGTAGGGTGCTCCATGTACCTACTCACAATCCCTACGGCATATGTGATATCGGGTCGGGTGTGAGTTAAATACCTTAAGCATCCGATAATGCGTCTATACTCCGTCACGTCGACCGGTGTTCCTTCAGAATCCTTTCCAAGCTTTAGCTTTGCTTCCATGGGATATTGGATCGGGTTACAATCAATCATGCCGAACTGACTCAAAACCCTCTTCGCATAGGCCACCTGCCTTAGCGTAATGCAATCATCTCGCTGGTCCACCTCGATACCAAGATAATAAGAAAGCAATCCAAGGTCACTCATCTCAAACTCCTTCATCATTTGTTGCTTGAAAAACTTTATCTCATCCGCACTCGAGCCTGCAACGATCAAGTCATCCACGTACACGCCAACAATGAGTGTATCCCCTCTGTTACTTCTTGTGTATACCGCCTGCTCCTGAGTGCATCTTGCAAATCCGATGCCCTTCATGCACTTGTCGAGGCGTGTGTTCCATGCTCGAGGTGCTTGGCGTAGATCGTAGAGTGCCTTTGAAAGCTTGTGTGCTCTTGATTCTTCACAACGAACCCTTCAGGTTGAACCACATACACCTCTTCCTGGAGATCACCATTTAGGAATGCCGACTTCACATCCAAATGGTGCACCTCCCACCCGTTCTGTGCTGATATAGCGAGGATTATTCTGATGGTATCAAGCCTCGCCACAGGTGCAAACACCTCATCAAAGTCCACGCCTTGCTGCTGGACGTACCCTTTTGCTACAAGTCTTGCCTTGTGCTTGAGAGTGTTGCCTTCATTGTCTTTCTTCAGCTTGTATACCCATTTGAGACCAATGGGTTTGGAACCCCGCGGTAACTCCGTGAGTATCCAAGTCTTGTTCTTCTCGATGGCCTCCATTTCCTTCTCCATGGCAGTCCGCCATTCTTGATCTGTTGCGGCCTCAAGATAGTTCGCTGGTTCTTCATTGATGTGAAACAACTCCTCTGCAGGGAGATCAATCACCTCCGTCTCCGCATAGATGTCCGCAAGGGATCGATAGCGTACGGGAGTCATAACTGCAGCTTCAGGGGGTCCGAACGCGTCCAAAACAGTGGGGTTCGCTGCCTCTGCAGCAGTTTCTGGACCAGTGAGCAAACTACCCCTGGTTCGGCCTGCAACAGTGCCAGCATCCGCGGGTGTTCGGCCTGCAGTAGTGCCAGCAGCAGCAGCTCCTGCAGGAGCTGTTCGGTGTGCCGGCTGTCCAGGGTCGTCTCCGGTCAGCGCCGCTGCGATACGTGTTCCTGCAGGGGCTGTTCGGCCAGCAGGTTGTCCAGGAAAATCTGCAGCAGATCGGTCTGCTTGCTGTCCATTTTGGACTGCAGAAAATGCGCCGGTTGTTGTGCCGACAGCTGCAGTTTCGCCTTCCACTGTTATGTCCATCCAGCTGGGTGCTCTCTCGTCTTTGTCGGCGCTCCATTCCCACTCTTTTCCTTCCTCGAACACGTCTCTGCTGACATGAATTCTGCTGTGTTGAGGGTCGTAAAGACGATACGCTTTGCTTCCTTCTTCTACCCCAATATACACCATCGGCGTGCTCCGATCGTCGAGTTTCTTATGAGAAGGACCTGCAACCTTCACATGCGCTATACATCTAAAAACTCTCAAGTGTTCTAGGTGGGGTTTCTTACCAAACCAAGCCTCGTAGGGTGTGTGATCGAACAACGCCTTGGTTGGTAGTCGGTTGAGGGTGTACACCGCGTGCCTAACCGCTTCGCCCCACATCGTTCCGGGCATATGCATGCTTTTAAGTAAGCTTCTCGCCATGTCCATCACCGTGCGATTACGCCTCTCCACTACACCGTTTTGCTGCGGGGTGTACGGTGCAGTAAGATGACGCTTGATGCCGTAGTCTTCACAAAACTTGGTGAACTCCTTTGACAAGAACTCGCCACCACGATCCGTCCTCAATGTCTTCACCTTGTGGTCACATGCATTCTCAACCTCTGTTTTGAACTTTTTGAAAGTTTCACAAGCTTGACTCTTAGCCTTCAACATGTATACCCACATCCATCGGCTGAAATCATCAACAATAAGAAGGAAATATCTGTTACCCGCAAGTGTGGATGGGGTGATAGGACCACATAGGTCAGCGTGTAGTAACTCCAACGGCTTCTGAGCTCTGAAGTTTGCTTGCGAAGGGAACGACAATCTTGCTTGCTTGGCGACGAGGCATCCTTCGCATAGTTGATTCGGGTGCAAGATCTTCGGCAACCCGGAAGCCATCCTCTTTTCAGTCATCATCTTGAGGGCATAGAAATTGACATGCCCAAGGCGAGCGTGCCATAACCAAGCTGGATCGTTAATGTTCGCCATCAAACACGCCGGCTTGCAAGTCTTTAACTCTATCCTGTACAATCGGTTAGTTGAACGTGTCACCCTCATCAAGAGAGCACCGTTCCTATCAAACACCCTCAGGAACTCGTCAGCAATAACGACCTTACTCCCATCTTCAGTCATCTGACCAAGGCTAATAATGTTAGATTTCAAACTTGGAATATAATATACCTCAGGTAGTAGCCTTTGATCGCCGTTGTTGCACTGAAAGAGGATTGAGCCTTTCCCCTTGATCTCTACCGCGGATCCATCACCAAACTTGACGGTTCCCTTGATGTTCTCGTCGAGCTCCTTGAACTTGTCTCGGTGGCCGGTCATGTGATTGCTAGCTCCATTGTCTAGGTACCAAGTGTTGTTGTCAACATGTGCCTCCCCCGCTGTAAGTAAATCCGGCATCACCTTCTCCTCATTAAGCAAAATGACACTTGACGATTCCTCTAACATAGCCATCATCAAGGTTGGCTCCTCATCATATGCACGGGTGAGATGAGCCTCCTGTTCATTGTTGCGGCATTGCTTGTGACACTCCGACTGAAAGTGCCCGTATACTCCGCAATTGAAGCATTTAATGTTGGATTTGTCTCGACCGCCGCTTGTGCTAGTCTCCCCCTCCTGGCGAGCTGCACCTCCATGGCCGAATCCACCTCCTGGACGTCCTCCTCTGTCGCCGAAGCCGCCTCGGCCTCCCTGGCCGCCGTGCTCCCCTCCGCGGCCTGCTTGGGCAGCATGGTGCTGCTGTCCGCCGCCGTGGTGCTGCTGTCCGCCTCGGCCTCTTTGGCCACGGCCACGCCCACGACCGGCCCCGCGACCTCGTCCTCGTCCGCTGCCATCATTGGTTGTAGGTGTTGAGAGGAAGCCTCCGCCGTTCTTCTTGCTCCTTGCTTGCCACTCCGCATGCGTCAACAACAAGTGATCGTCGTCGTTGTTTCGAAAAACACGCGCCCTCTCCTCGTGGGCTTTGAGACGCCCAATCGCCTCCTCGAGCGTCATGCCGTCGATGTCCCCAAACTGTTCAATCGTGGAGACAATAGTAAGGAATCTCTCCGGTACCGCCCGAAGTAGCTTTCTGACGACGTAGTTCTCCTCCATCTCGCCGCCTAAAGCCCGGATCTTGTTGACGACTCCTGTCAACTTCGTCGAAAAATCGTCGACGTTATCATTCTCCTTCATCCGGAGAAGTACGAACTCGGACTTCAAGGTCTGCACCTTCGCGTTCCTCACACGATCCGCTCCTAGGTGCATAGTTTTCAACGTCTCCCATGCCTCTTTTGCCGTTTGCTTTTCTGCAATCACCATCAAAGTCTCTTCAGGAATCCCCTGATAGATGGCCGCCAACGCCATCTGATCCTTCTTGTGTTCCACGGACACGCCTGCCGCGGGCTCAATGGCTTCCCACACGTCTTGAGCCTTCATGTAGACTTTCATCTTGATTGCCCATGAAGCATAGTTGTCCCTTGATAACGTCGGGTATTGAAGAGTGAGCGAACCCACTTTGGTCGTCATCTTCTCCGAACTCGTCATCTTTTCAGATCTTGGTTGGTACTTAGGCATACACCGCTCTGATACCACTTGTTGGCTTTGAATAGGATCGGCCTAAGCTTCTTAACTTGCAAACACAAGAGAGGTTAACTTGAAGTGGCCGAATTTGTGAAGAAGGGACTGCAGGAACAAAACCTGCAGGAAGTTTATGCACAAAAACAGAACCTGTAGGAAGAAAACAGAGAGAAGGAGAGAAAGGGATTCGGTGGAGGAGTTTTCTTTTCTTATTTTGTTCTACTTAAAAACTCATCAACATTGTTTACATATATATAACCACTTAGGGATAAGATTACAACTCTAATCTTTATCCAATAACTAGGAAACCTATCTTATTCTAACTAGGATTCTATCTAACTAGAACTCAACTCACAATTCTACCAGATTAACAACTCACAGATAATAGCAAGTTGGCTTACTATGCTTTGGAATTTCTTTATCGATGGATTCATCATAAAGAAATTGCTAGACCACCTACTCATCTTTCTGTCGACAAAGGATCAGTTGTTTCAGCTCTTGGTGCTGCAGCTAGAACATATAATTCTAACCTTCTAGATGTGTCGTGGTCAATCTTGCGCCGTTCCCTTCTTCAAAAGAGGGCACCAATTCCAGAAACTTACCTCACAAAGATTTATGCGTATGCATCAATTGGGAATTTGCAACGTGCTTTTGCTACCCTTAAAGAATTTGAAACTGTGTACGGGAGAACGACTGCTACCGATTTAGACTTATTTTCTACTTTTACTTCATTCCATCCATTGGTTGTTGCTTCCTGCAGGAACGGTTTCTCAACCTTGGACCCGGGATGCCTCAGATTCTTTTTTAAAAGAATTTTAACATCACCCTGCAATTCTTATCTTGAATACTTAAAAGAAGATTATTTGTCACTGTTTTTACTTGTCAAACTGAGGGTTTGTTTCAGAATTGCATTTATACTGACACTTCACAGTATATAATGTTCTTTGCTATTGTTTTTCTTTGTGTTTGTTATCTTCTAGAGTCTTGACTCATCGGTGGTATAAGTTTTTTTAAGAAAGAAACAAATGTCTCGGAATAAATTATAATACAGCTTTGCCTGATCAGCTCTTATAAGAAGTTATTCAAATTGAACTACAAAAGCACTATAAATTTGCAACAGTTGATTGGATAAATTGGATATTGCTTTAATCTTATCCAACTATGAGCATTGTATTAGTAAGATTTAATACCATTTTTGTTCAATAGAAGCCTGATGAATTTAGATTGCCAAATAAATTTATGTGTTTGATATGCCCTCACTTCACTTGGGTGCACACACGCATCACATTGCGCCTTGAATTTGGATATATATTTTGTCTATTTACTATTATTATATTGAATATATATTTGATACACGATCCAACATTTAAAAATATGAAATTGCATATGGACCAGATCATCTGCCTTGACACATTATGTGAAAGACAACACATTAAGGTGGAAATACTCAAATAAATGATATTTACTTAGTAGATCAACATGTAAATATGAACATCGTAAAATTATGTGATAAGCATGTAAAGTATTCGATATGTTAATTACTTATACAGAGCGAGTCATATTCATTTTCTTTGATGTTTTGCACTTCTGGTTCTTCTCTTTATCATTATTATTTTTACATATTTTAAATTTGAGTTTTTTTTGATTCGTTTATATATAGCTTTGCAAGTTAACTGACAAATCATTTCGGTCCTTTATTATTTTTCATGCTATAGAATTTCAAACTTTTATGGATATACTCCACTTCACTGCATTACTGTATGGGATTGAACCCATTTTCTTGATGCATATATCTTGACCAACTTTGCCATGCTGTAATTTTCCTTCTATCAAAAACTCATATGCCCCCACTGGTTTATGTAATTCGAAATCTAATCAGGTTGCAAATTTCATAAGCTGTTCAAAGTCCTAATACTTGATTAAATGTTTTTATTTACTCTGTATATCTAATCAGGTTGCTCTATGAAGGCCTCTCCTTCAGCTGTCCTTCTTCTTATCTGTCTTTACTACTACTGATTTCTATAAGCTCAGTTTGATGATGATGGCTTTTCATAGAGCAAAACTTTGTTGTCTTGTGTAGAGAGAAGCGGATTGATAATTTGATAATTGATATGATTCTTTTGTTGTCTTTTTAGAATTACCACATAGTATCAGTAGTATCTTGGTGCACGCAACGCGCACTTGACTTGAAAATGGGTTATTTGTTAGTGTTTTTTCTTTTTTTGTTTGGGGTTTTCCCAAATGTGTGGGCATTGGTTTGGTTTTTCCAATCGTGAGAACATTTCCATTGGTTTTCTAAGTGTTAGGCTATTTTTGTGTTATTATTTCTAAGTGTGAGGTGTTTTGAGTTTTTGCCTCTATCAAGTTTAATGTACTTTTCCTTTGACTTGCTTATAAAAATTTAGATTCTAATTATTGTTGAAATAAGGTCGTAAAATATATTTCTTAGTTTTTGAAAAAAAGAATTAATTTTGTAGTAGTTTGAGATTAAGTAGTAGATTTGTGAACATCTAAGAGTAGTTTGTGAATATTATAAAAAATTGCATTTCAAATAATATAATTTCTTGGTTTTAAATGAAATATCACTACATTTACATACATTTTTTTTAAGGTTGTCAGGATTTTGATTGTAACATTGTATCAAGTATTATGAAATTAGTAATATTAAGAATCTTCCTCGAATTTTTGAACCAATGTTTCGAATTGTAAGGTTATAAGACACTATATGTTTGGGAACATAAAATTGTGTAGTTATTATTCGGCTAATTCATAGCATGAAATTATTTTAATGTGATTTTAAGTTTTGGATAAATTTGTTAGCTCTATTTGAGCGTGTCCTGTAATATATGTGTATGTAGTGGTGCATGCTTGTGTGCATGTTTCACAAACTCAAATTTTATTTTTCAATTCATGTATCTTATTGAATACAAGTTTATTTTTTTTCTATATAATTATTTTTTTTTGTTTCAGATCTGTTTGTTTCTTTGTTTATCTTTATTATTGGTAAGTGATGAACTTAATATAATCTTACTAGAATGTATTGCTCTTAATTATGTTTTGTTATTTTTCTCCAATGGCAATGCATTTCACTTTAATATTTTTGTTCTTTCTTATGTTTATATAGAGTATGTGAAAGTTACATTTTATTTAACTAATTGAGTACTTCTTATGTCGTATTCTTATGGTTTGATGATGTTCTTAATTAATTGCAATCATATACAATTTTTTTACACTGACTTTATTTGATTTAGGTATTACATTGTCTCTTATTTTCGTTAGGTGGATGTCATACACCCTTTATATGTTAGATATTATATTTTCTTTGTTTTTTGACATTACACTTTTATTTTACCAATTTCTTTGGAAAGCTATGAACGGTTTAAATACTGATATGACTCACACAAAATGTTCAAATATTATTTTCCCATGTTTACATTTTTCCAAACCTTTTAGTTTTTTAATTTTTTAAAGTTTACCCATTTTTTTTACTTTTATGACATTTCACTTTAATTTTGAAATTTTTTCTACCTTCTAAATAATAAAATAACTCCCACCATATTTTTGAATACCGTTTTTACACAATTACATTTTTCAAACTATATATGATCTTAAACTGATTCAAGTTTTCCAAACTTTCTAATTCTGCAAATTATATATGCAACTTAGGTTGTATCATTTCTGATTACTTATATATTATTACTGTTTTACTTTGCATTCTTTTGCTACATCAATTTTTATATATTAAACTGTAGGCGTATAAAATTGCCTATAGGTCCCTTAGCATAGCTCGGCACGATGATTCGACGAATCAACGGACGTTCGAGCGACGAGGCGCGCAAGCAACGGAATACGTTCGCGTGTGGAACCAATCCAACGGTTCGGAAAGTTAACGAGTCGTCCAACAACAAAACGGACTTGAACTCAAACACCGAGGCAGATTTACTGCCAAATGAAGACTCGGGCTATCAAATCAAGACCCGAACAAATCAAACGAACAACTGAATCACGGTCATAACCGAAAGACGGGAAAACGACGAAACGGAACACACCCGGGGGACTCGGCCCAAACCGAACCAACCCGGGGTGGCTCGGCCCAAGCCGAGCCACCCCAGGGTGGCTCGGCATGAGCCGAGCCACCCTGAGGTGGCCCGACTCCTCCCCCCCTCTCTCTTGTGCACAAAGGCACAGTTCAGAGAGGCTATAAATAGGGGGGGTGGTTGTTCATTTGAGAGGACTTTTTCCCTGAACTTCTGAAGAGCCGAAACTCTGCCGGATTGTCACCTCAACTCGGAATTGTGAAGGCTTGAAGACTTGGACACTCGGATTCGATTCTCGGCGAGCACACATACCAAACAAGGCAAGAGTTCGCAGGGATCTAATCCTCAGATCTACGTTGTTCTACTCCGGATCTAAGCTTGGTTCTTAGATCCCGAGATTCGAGCGGTCGTTTCCTTGGTGAAACGATCCCTCCCGGCTATTATCTCCTTGGTGGGATAATACCCGTTATACCGCGTAGATCTGTTTGGATCGAGATTGCACGGTGGTCCACGGTACGCAACCCCGGCACAGGCAAACAACCCACAAAGCGAGTGACCGCAAAACAGGAGCTCGCGATCTGTTCGTTAAATAAGGAAAGTTGTAATTTTTCTTTGTTTTCTTTGATTTTCATTGTAACCGGCTCTTATAAAAAGACCGGATCTTTGTAAACGCAAAAAGTTGTTAACATCGAGTGCAATGACATCGTCAATGAAGAAGAGTTCGATTTTTCCCGCGAACAATCTGGCGACCACAGTGGGAGCCAACGATTTCGCTGCCGAAATCGATGCGTCGCAGCCGCGGATCTCGATCCCGGTCGAGGAGGAGGTCGAGTATGAATTCGACCAGCAAAAGTTCGAGGAGTACATATCATCCTCGTCCAGATCCGCCTCCCCTCGCAAGTCCAAGCAGTCTCCAAAGTCCTCCTCCAGGAGAAAAATCCGTTGGTATGAAGAAGTTGAGAATACCAACGAAGATCTCACCCCGATTGATGCCAAAGTTGCATCGGGTGAAGCTCCACCAACCTCCAACCAGGTCGGAGCTGTTCTAGCCAATTCTTCCGCCGCTGAAGGCGTAGTGACTCTCTCAAAGAGAGCCCGCCAAAGGCGACGTCAACGCCTTGCACGGCAATTCGCAAAGGCGATGGAGTCTATTGACGGGATCCGCTACAACGTGGATCTGAAGAACAGGAGAGGCAAACAGCCTCAACGACCAATGAATGGCAGCTCCTCCAAGCCGCCAATGAACGAATGGGTCCGCGTTAAACGGAACCGTTCGACACTTGAGGAGCGCATTCGCAAGCGCCGCGCACTCTCAGCGCAAGCACGGGCTCAAGTTCAAGAAGCCCGTAGAAGGCTGCAGAAAGAGGTGGCCAAGAAGCCGCCACCAACCCGCCAAATATGGAAGCCGAAGTCTGAAGTGGCAATTCAGGCTAAGGAACAATCAATACAGCCTTCGAAGCAAGCTCAACCTCCCGAACCATCCCGGAGAAGGAGGTCAATCTTGGAGCGCCTCGGTCCAATTCCCGATGAGCGCGGCAAAGTTCATGAACGCTTGGGCCCGATGAAGAAGCCCCGAACGACTCAACATGCTGGGGGTCACCACAACCCTCAACATAACAAGGAGTTTACGGTACCCAAGCGCACTACCTTACACATCAAAGTTCGAGAGCCCGCTGAAGGCTCACGCCCTCAAAGGCGTGTGTCGAGACGAGTGACTCTCGAAAGCCTAAAGAAGGCAATTCTCCCCCAGAAGGAAACATTGTCGTCCGATGACGATAATGTTATACCTGGGAAATTGTGCCAACACGCGATAGGTTGCTCCGACTTTCATACGGACGAGCTGTACTATCATGCTGGGGGTATGAGAAGAGCCAGAAAGAGAAGCCCTCGAAGGCTCGAAACTCAATGCCCCTGTGCCAAGCTCATTCGGACGGTACTGTCGGAATGCAACTGCGTCAAAGTAGTCCCTGAGAGAGTCTCGGTGTTCAAAAGGCTCAGCACTGAAACGCCAAAGCCAAG
This sequence comes from Asparagus kiusianus, assembly GCA_022839385.1. Taxonomy (NCBI): domain Eukaryota; kingdom Viridiplantae; phylum Streptophyta; class Magnoliopsida; order Asparagales; family Asparagaceae; genus Asparagus; species Asparagus kiusianus. The sequence goes on along the minus strand of BQKN01064421.1, from coordinate 193,333 downwards.
GCCTACACGTTCCCGACGAAGGAGAGCGGTGGTTGAAGATGGAGAATTTCCAAGGGTCACCGCTAACGTGACCAGCAAAAGGACATCAACACGGGATGGTTTCGAGTCGATTCTGAAAGCGTCATGGTGTCTAACCCGTCTGCAGTCCGGAGCCATCGCACGAGGAACTTATGGTAGGGTTCGGATAAGACCACCTTCAGAAGATGAAGAATCGGATGCCTGCTCGGCGGTTGCGTCTGACAACACCGTATCCAGCGAAGGAGAACCTCGCGAGTCACTGATGATAAGCGCGGAACAAGTGGCCAAGATGCTCGAAGATGCCATGGCCAAACAACAGGAGAGCTTCAGGCTTGAGATGCAGATGGCCATACAGACCATGAGAGAGATGCATGACCAGCAAATCCAAGCGCTGACGAACCTGCAAGGCGAAACAAGCCGCCGTAATCAAGTTGTTCAGGAAATTGAGCATACGGATGCGGATGAAGCTCATAACGCCAACGACCCTCCCATCGACGCAGGGGGTGGTAGTGAGGATGCCAACGGGGATACAAGTGAAAACTTGAAGATCAAAAGCCTCGAGAGCAAAATCAATACGTTGCTGTCTGCTCAAGAGGTGAGGAAAGCAGGCATTCCTTGTCCATACCCGAGAGAATGGGAATCAGTCCCCTATCCGACGAAGTTTAGTCTAATCAACTTCACACCGTTCGATGGGAAGGGTTCCCCCACCCAGCATTTGATTTATTTCAAATCGCACCTGGGTGTTATCTCTGGCAGCGAGCCTCTGATGGTGCGGTCATTCGTTGGCACTCTTCGCGGAGCCGCCTTCGATTGGTATCGTCGCCTCAAGTCAGGAAGCGTAAATAGCTGGGACGACATGGAGACCAAATTCCTCGCCAATTTCTTCGATGATGACACGGAGATATCCATCGGGATGTTGCTTGACGAGAAGCAAAAGGATGGGGAACCGGTCGAAACCTTCGTCAAGAGGTTCCGGAACAAGGCATTGAATTGCCGAGACCCAATCACAGAGGAATTCATTCTCCAGACCTGCCACAACAATCTATCGTTGGACGTGTTGGAAGTAATGGGGACAGCGCCATCCAACACCTGGAAAGACTTGAAGGTCCGAGGGGAACAAGCCGAACGCTTCCTCCGAAGGAAGAAGGCCGAGAGGAGTCGATCGACGACTAATCCTCCAAATTCGAACTTCGCCTCCTGGGGTAAGGGCAAAACAACCGCAGCAGCTGTCGATGCTAATCAAACATCACAACAGCAGTCCCGGAGGCAGCAAAAGACTTCGGATCAGAGGCCTCAAAAAGAATACTCCTTCAAGGACGAAGATGTTCCAGCCATCTTCAAATCCCTCCTTGACAATAACAAGATCAAGCTCCCACCGATCACGAATCAGGAGGAAGCTGACGATATTGCGGATCCGAAGTACTGCGCATACCACAGGAGGATCCTTCACCCAACCAAGGCGTGCTTTACACTCAAGAATAGCATACAAACCTTAGTTGAAACCGGCGTCATAACGCTAGAGTAAGCCAGTCAAGAACGGCGTAACTCCAGTGGGTGCACGAGTATAAACTGTATCCCCTAACTCCAACCGGTATAAGAGTATAAACTGCTTCCTAAAACTCCAACCGGTATAAGAGTATAAACTGCTTCCTGAGACTCCGAAGAGTATATGAGTATAAACTGCTTCTCAATCCTCCGACCGGTATAAGAGGTTAAACTGCTCCCTGATACTCCAATAGGTATATGAGTCTAAACTATTTTCTTTCTTCCACGGGAAGTTCCTAGAGAGTGCCATGCGTGGTGTTCTTAAGGATAACCCGATCGTGCATCTAATTCAATGATACACCCAGTTTTGCAAAGAAAGCTGGGGGTGGATAATTCATGTAACGGGAAGTTCCCGGAAGAATGTTAAATGTAATATTCTTAGGGATAACCCGGTCATGATGAATAAAGTGATAAACACTAAACTCCTAATTTCCGAACACTCTTTTGCTGAGATGAAATTCGATCACTTCATTGGATCAATTTTCCCTCACAAAACTCTAATTGACAAATTGTCAAAGCCCCCTTTTTGTTAAGTCTTTATCACTTAACATCAGGAACCCCCCTTGAGTGATTTGTACGAATCAACATTCCTACAGTGATTTGTACTCTCACTCTCACTTTTCACTGGGTCAAACCTTCCTACAGTTAGGACCAAAACCAAAATCCCCTCTCGATTCCTTCAATGAACGAGAGGCCCAAAAATCGAGTGATCAAACCTTCCTACAGTTAGGGTCACTTGGTCAAACCTTCCTACAGTTAGGACCAAAACCAAAATCCCCTCTTGATTCCTTCAATGAACGAGAGGCCCAAAAATCGAGTGATCAAACCTTCCCACAGTTAGGGTCATCTCAAACTCCCGCTTGGTCAAACCTTCCTACAGTTAGGACCAAAACCACAATTCACTCTCGATAAACGAGAAATTCTATCTTTAGTTCGATAATCAAACCTTCCGACAGTTAGGGTTATCCAAATTTTTTCGATTCTCAGAGTGGAGATCCCACTTTTAGTTTCACCTTTCCGGATTCTGGGGGTGGAGATCCCACCTCAAGTCTCCTTTACAACCGGGAATAGAATATAAAATTCTTCCTCCCTTATTCGGGGAATAGAATATAAAATTCTTCCTCCCCACACCAGTCATTTTCCAAATTCAGGATTCATCCGAGGAAGTTTATCCCGAATCCTAAGCAGGGATAAGTCTGCGCCTAACACGCGCTGCCGGTTTAGTTTTTCGCCAATTGAAAAAGACACCAGAGTTCGATTCTGGGGTATTTTATTCTGAAACCTAAGCAAGGATAAGTCTGCGCCTAACACGCGCTGCCGGTTAGTTCTTGACCATTAAAAAGAACACCCGTCCGCATATTCAATATTGTGGCAAGTTGTTATTAATAACACCGAAATCCATGCCTCACACGCATGGGGAATTTCATCCTGAATCCTAAGAAAGGATAAGTCGACGCCTAACACGCATCGCCGGTTTAGTCTTTTTCCGATTGAAAAAGACACCAGAGTTCAATTCTGGGGTATTTCATCCCGAAGCCTAAATAGGGATAAGCCAACGTCTAATACACGTTGCCGGGTAGCCTATTCCCGTAACAATGGCGAAGTCTATGTATTCGACATCATAGCACAAAGTCTTAGAGAATTCAATCTCTGAGCACAACGTTACATGCGAACGGATTTAAATAATTCGCATGCTAGCCCGACTCAAACGGTAGTCGGTAAAGGCTAATCAAATCCGTTGAGGGCTGAGGGTTAGCCAAAAATCCTAAAGTTAACGCCTAACACGCGTCGCCAGGTAACCTATTCCCGTAACAAATGGTAAAGTCTATGTATTCAACATCATAGCACAAAGTCTAAGGGAGTTCATTCCTTTAGCACAACGTCACATGCGGAACGGACTAAAACAATCCGCATGTAAGCCCGATTCAAACGGTAATCGGTAAGAGCACGTCAAATCCGTTGAAGGCTGAGGATTTGCCAAAAATCCTAAGTCAACGTCTCATACACGTTGCTGTTTAGTCTTTTCACAGGAGAAAGACGAAGTCTACGTATTCAATATCGTAGCACTGAAAGAGTTAACTCTTTTAGCTTAACGTCACATGCGGAACGGATTTAGACAATCCGCATGCTAGCCCGACTCAAACGGTAGTCGGTAAAGGCTTATCAAATCCGTTGATGGCTGAGAATTTGCCAAAAATTCTATAAGTACGAGTCATTGACGCATCAATTCTATGGATTGGTCTCGTGACTCAAGTATCCGCCACGCTCCAATTCCTTAAGAGCTTAAACTGTGTATACTCCAGTAGACGTATGAGTATAAACTGTGTCAGACGTCGAACGATACGTCGCAATGAAGCTCAAACGCCGGACAACGCGTTATAAATGGAGATTCAACGCAGTCAATCGATGATCAGTTCTATGTTGAAGCAACCAACTCGAGCTAAAAAAGTAAGAAATCAAGGATCGACTTCAAGTTCGAAATTCCAACAACGGTCAGACAATAAATGCAGCACCGGAACCCCTACAGGCATTCTACAAAGCACTGAACGACCTGAAGGAATTGAAGGAATCCAGAACAGAAGCCATTCCAAAGTCCCGCTATACCGACTAAAGGTTGGGACAATCACATCCAAAGTATTCCAGACTCTTCTATAAAAGAACGAGACTGAAATACTTTGGAGGGGGTATCTGTAGGCGTATAAAACTGCCTATAGGTCCCGTGACACAGCTCGACGACGCCGATTCGACAGAACCGACCATCGGACGACGTATTCAAGCACGACCGTCAGTCCGCAACACCGAAGCCGGATGATTATGCGACGAAGCGGGATAACGAGGCTACGAAGCCGACGAACCGCACGTAAACAACGGAATGGATCCACTCACGTGCGGAATCAAGCCAACGGGTTAATTAATCGACGAGTCATTCAACCAACTGCAGACTCGGACGAATCGTGATCGAATCAAAATCAAGCTTCGAACTCAAACTCAGAAGTGGACTTACTGCCTAATCAGGAATCGGATCAACAAATCGAATCCAGACCAAGTCAACCACAAACCCGAATCACATGCACAAAGAGGCAAAACAACCGAACGACGGAACCCACACACCCGAGGGGGCTCGGCCCAGGGCCGAGCCACTCTAGGGTGGCTCGGCCAAAGCCGAGCCACCCTGGGGTGGCCCGACCCAGAACTGTGCAAGGGCACAGTTCTGAGTGCCTATAAATAGGCTATGTGTGTTCATTTGTCAAAGGTTGGATTTTGGAGGAGGCGAAGCCCTGCAGGATTGAAACCTCAGATCTGATAAAGATTAAAACTTTAAGGCTTCAAGGATTTGTTCATCCGGATCTGGTGCTCAGCGATCGACAACGCCAAATAAGGCAGGAGTTCGAGAGGACCGGATCGGGAGATCTACGTTGCTATACTCCGGATCTAAGCTTGGTTCTTAGATCCCGAGATTGAGCGATTGTTTCCTTGGTGAAACAATCCCTCCGGCTATTATCTCCCTTGGTGGAATAATACCCGTTATACTGCGTAGATCTGCCCGGATCTGGATCTAGCGGTGGTCCACGGTAAATAATCCCGGCGCAGGCAAAGAACCCACCAAAGCGAGTGACCGCAAAACAGGAGCTCGCGATTCGTTTGACAAAGAAGGAAACAAGTTGTAATTTTTCTTTATTTGTATTTTGATTTTCATTGTAACCGGCTCTTATAAAAAGACCGGATCTTTGTAACTCGATAAACGATTATTAAAGTGTACAATGATATCAACAATGAAGAAAGCAACAAATTTTCCCGCGAACATAAACAAATCCGTACATCGCACGAGCCTGAAACTAGTTTTCATTTTAAACCCAATCCATTTTTTATTTTTTAAAACCGTCTCACTCCTTTTTTAATTACCGAAATCGACCCATTTCGTGGTCACGTCAGCAACGTGGCCACAAAACGGGTAGATTATTTTTAAACTGGTTGCTAAATAGTCGGGGTTACCAACCCCGACTATTTAGCTCATGTACAAGCTAAATTATAGTCGGGATTGACAAACCCGACTAATTTAACAACCTTGCTAATTGCTTGAGGTTGGCAACCCCGACCAATTCGAAAGCACCCCGACTAATTGAGGATAAGAATGTAGGCCGGACTGTGGTGTGACCCACGTGAAATGAAACGGGACTGGTTAATATAATAACGTCTGATTGATGAGGATAAGAATGTAGGCTGCCTTCAGTGTTTAAGTTGCCTAGCGGAGGAACATTTGTTAAGGCGTTCCTTCACACGTCTTACAAGGCAAATGATGATGCAGGGGGATTGTGTTTTGCCATTTACTGACGAGAAGGAAAGAGCGAATCCCATGCCTTGCTTTCGAATTGGTCGGGTTTGTAACCCCGACCAATTAGCAAGGTTGTTAAATTAGTCGTGGTTATCAACCCCGACTAATTTCGCTTGTACACGAGCTAAATAGTCGGGGTTAACAACCCCGACTATTTAGCAACCAGTTAAAAAAAACGACCCGTTTCGTGGTCACGTTACTGACGTGGCCACGAAATAGGTCGACTTCGGTAATTAAAAGAGGAGTGAGTCGGTTTTTAAAAATAAAAAATAGATTGGGTTTAAAATAAAAAATTCTTCTGAAGAAGTGTTATCTAACTATACTGCATTTTTCACTGCCGACACCTAAACTTTCTTTGGCATATGAATTGGGTTTGAGGAACAATTACATTTTGTACTTTCTAGCAATTTGGATTCTAGACTGAAATAAAAGAAACATTATCCTTGAACGAACATAGCTTTTTTATGTTAGTCCTGGTTATTGTAATGTCAATATGTTTCTCTTTGAGTATCTTTTGTTCTGTTTAGTTGTTGAATATGGGAAGCTCTCAGTAGATACTTCTCCAAATTATTCTCGTTCTTTTCACGAGTTCATCACAGCAGGAACTGTCCAATGTAATCTGTGAAGAAGTTCAGGCTCAGTTTCAGGTTTTCAGGTTGGGCGGTCGACCGGCCCGGTCGACCGCATTCGTGCACAGAAGCCACTGTGCGTTTGGATCAGGGCCGGTCGACCGACCCGGTCGACCGAAGATGGTGGCGGTCGACCGACCCGGTCGACCGACGTACTCTCTGGACTTTGGAGGGTGCCGCTGGATGGAGGGCGGTCGACCGGGCCGGTCGACCGAGATGGATCGCGGTCGACCGATCCGGTCG
>BQKN01064421.1:105217-161565 GCA_022839385.1 Asparagus kiusianus | reverse complement strand
CGAAGATATAATGAATTCGACAACAAGATCAACTTTTGACGAAAACACTTACAAGTATACAATTTGGATTTTAAATAGATCCGGTTTGTTAGACTCTTCGTCATGAAGGTGCTCTCTAACTTCGACCACATGCCCGCGGTCGTTTCCTCTCCATCTACCAAGAAAGCTACATCCCTCTCAAGGCATAGGATAATCGACCCCCGTGCTTCCTGATCTAGCTCCTCCCAATCCTCATCAGACATATCCTTGTGCTTCTTCTTCTTTCCAGCCAAAGCCTTATGCAATTTCTGCGAAATCAACGAGTTTTTTATCTGCATCCTCCAATAGGAAAAATCATTCTTTATATTAAACTTTTTGATCTCGTACTTTCCAACTTTAACTGTTTTACTTGTTGATGTCATTCTCCACTTGTATAAATAAATCTGCTTTTCTCAGGAAATTGTTGAGCACTACCTCAAACCAGAAGCTACACCACTCCCAATCTGAATAACAACTCTGATACCAATTGTTGGGCGCAGAGTCACACCCTCACGCCATGAAAGCGATATAACCCGAGAGAGAGCCCTGACTTTTATTTTCACAAAAGCTCAAGCCAACCTCTATATTCCCGTTTCATAAAGGAAACAAGAATAGAAGTGAAATATCACAACAAAGTGAGATATACACTCTTCCTCTTATCAGTTCTAGGACTGAATTGTCGAGGGAACCTACAAGCAATAGCCAACACCCAAAAATAGTAAGGACACAAGATTTACGTGGTTCGACAAACTTGCCTACGTCCACGGGAGGGGTGAGAGGAGATTCCACTATGACGAGAACACCGACGACTTGTACAATCCACAAGGTCGTCTCAAAAGAAGAAGATTTAATTTTTACCCAAAAGAAATTAACCTCTCTCTTGTAAAATCTCTCCAAGCTCTCTCCTTAAGATCTCTCTTTTCTAGCCACCAAAAACCTTTGTTTTCTTCTCTACAGCCAAAAAACAAAACCCTCTGTCGTTTTTTTATCAAAACCCGTCCAGCCGAAAAAAACCCTAGCTTCGGGTATTTATAGGAGAGCATGAAATTTCTTGGGTGGGCCGCACCCACACCTGGGTTTGCCACTTGCTGCTCCGTGCTCGTCGGTGTGGCCCCCACGTTCACAGTATTCCATATAGGATTTGCAACTTAGAGTCTACAAATCATAAGTCTTCATTGTGTTCCCAAAACAAATTTTAATTGATGAATCGGTGCAAGACCGAGTGAAAACATTACTATGGCTATAAAACGTGCAGTACATCAATGTTGAAAATTTTCTTTTATTATACATTTGATTTTAATGAGAACTGTGTTGCTGGTTCTAGGAGGTTAACGGTCGTCCATTTCCAAAATTTGGGGATGGGACGTGAATGACCCTGCTTCTGCTGAGGGAGTCACTAGTACTGTAATTTTCAACGAAGCAAGGGATTCAAGTTTCAGAGCCTCCAGCAAAGGAGCTTCCAAGTGATAAACAGATCTCTTACCTTGCTACCAAGCCTAACTCAGTAAGTTATTTTCCCTTGAACTTTTTGATGAAGTAAATATCTAAAAATACAACTAGCTTAAGTTTGAATCCAGGATGTTTACTGTGGTTACCCAAAATTTATTATTTTGAACCTTAATATATGCAGAAAAAAATGGTTGTGCTGCATCCAGCCAAGTCCAGCACAGCCTTGATTCTTTGTCTATTCAGCTGTGTCGTCATTGAAAATTCAGGGAGTTTTTTTACCATAATATTTTGTGCTTTAATTTGACGAAAGGCGTGCTTAGAGGGAGGGGAAGAGAGATTAATATCATATTCTGTATCTTTTATCTTTCGAAGTATCCGGGTTATTATGCATTTGCTTGGTACCGGGTTCTTTATTTTCTAAATATTGTTTCCTTGCTTCTTTTACTGTATTATAGATGCACTTATTGTTGGGGAATACTCGGGGCTACGCTAGCTAAACCCTTAAAACAGCAGAAACGTAATATAGAGAAAAGTACACCAAGATTTAACGAGGTTTGACAAACTTGTCTACGTTCTCGGAAGCCACACAATTAATTTCTTATTAATCAACAAGAAATTATAATATAAGAGCAGATCTCAAACTTGAGATTTCTCAATAAACACAATCTTCACTGTAGCTATAGAGAAATCTTCACTGTAGCTACAGTGAAATCTTCACTGTAGCTACAATAAAGATTCTCCTCTCTTAAATATTCCCCTTCTTAAATTCTCTCTTTAATTTTTTCTTAAAATCTCCCCTCAAATTAACTGTTGAGAGCTGGAGAAAGAGAGAGAGAGAGAGAGAGAGAGAGAGAGAGAGAGAGAGCAGAAGAGAAATTGCCTCTAGGAAGAGAATAAGCGCCGCCGCCAAGAAATTGCGTGAGAGAGAGACCCGAGATCTCGGGCTAGGGTTCCTTTTATAGGTGAACCCTAGTGCCAGGATGGCGACAGGCTGTCGCCAGCCATGTGAGTGCTCGAGCTCGCCTGCGAGCCACCAACCTCGCTTGCAAAGAGCCCGCGCTTGACCTCACTTGAAGCACGAGTGCTCGACCTAGCCTGCAACTGTGTCGACCTCGCCTGCAGATCTCTGAGCTCGCCTTCGGATCTCACCCTCGCCCACGTCATGCTCGAGCTCGCCTGACACAAGCCTCGAGCTCGCTTGAGGAGCTCATCTGAAGCTCCTCACCTGCGGAGGTTTGGATCCACACCCAAATCCAACAATCTCCCACTTGGAGACCAAACCGCCGTCAGCAGTCTATCTCAACAAGCACCTTCTCTTGTGTGGCTCCGCCCTCATCACTTATGCATGAATGCCAACTGAAATTGGGCACAACTCCGGTTTCTGAATGGTCACCACCTTTGTTAACATATATGCTGGATTCCGACTTCCTGGAATCTTCTCCAGTTTCAACATGTCATCTTTCAATAGGGATCTGATGAAGTAGTACCGAAGCCTAATATGTTTCGTTCTAGAATGAATTGCAGAATTCTTAGCCAAGTATATCATACTCTATCACTATGCAAGACAATATTCCTCTCTTGATTGAATCCCAGCTCCGTTAACAAACCCTGAAGTCATATCATCTCTTTGCTGGCTTTAGTCACTGCTACATCTCAGCTTCTGTAGTGGATAGAGTGACAATCTTCTGTATCTGTGACATCCAACTAACAACTGTAGTTCCAACAATGAATACATAGCCGGTGGTGCTTCTTCGGTGATCGACTTCACCTCCAAAGTCTGCATCTACGTACCCTTGCACTTCCACCTCTCCGTTACCAAAGTACAAACACTTCTATGTGGTGCCTCGTAGATATATCAAAATCCACTTGATCACTTCCCAATGAGCATTTCCTAGATTCGACATAAACCGGCTGACCACTCCCACTGTATGGACAATGTCTGGTCTTGTATAGACCATTGCGTACATCAAACTTCCAATGGCTGAGGTGTAAGGAACCTTAGCCATACTCTCTTTCTCTTCATCCGACTGTAGAGACTGGTCCTTTGATAGGCGGAACTAGCTGGCCAATGGTGTGCTCACTGGCTTGGCGTCGCTCATATTGAATCTCTGCAAAACACGGTTGATGTAATCCGTCTAAGATAACTTCAAAAGACCTCTCTTCTTATTTCTCGTGATTTGCATTACAAGGATCTTCTTTGCTGAACCTAAGTCCTTCATGTCAAACTCTTTTGATAACTGCTACTTCAAACTCTTGATATCCTTCATGTCTACACCTGCAACCAACATATCATCAACATACAGCAGTAGGATGATATAACTAGACTGGTATCTTTTGAAGTAGCAACAGTGGTCAGCGTTGTACTTCTGAAAACCTTCATTGTGCATGAAGCCATCAAACTTTCTGTACCACTGCATTGGGGCTTGTTTCAGGCCATACAAGCTCTTCTTGAGTTTACATACTAGGTTCTTCTTTTCTTTTTCTGAGAAACCATATAGCTGGTGCATGAATATCTCCTCTTCTAGATCTCCGTGAAGAAACACTGTCTTCACGTCCAACTGCTCGAGATGAAGATCTTCAATAGCTACAACACTCATCACTATCCTGATAGTATTGAGCTTCACTACGGGAGCAAAAATATCGGTATAGTCAATTCCTTCTTTTTGCTAGAATCCTTTAACAACTAGCCGAGCTTTATATCTTCTAGAGCCATTCTGCTATCTTTTACCTGGTACACCAATTTGTTGTGGAGTGCCTTCTTATCCATGGGAAACTCAGCTAGTTCCCACGTCTGGTTTGAGATGAGAGACTTCATCTTATCTTTCATGGCAAGCTCCCACTTGCTCACATCTCCACTCTGACAAGCCTCATTATAGCTTTTAGGCTCCCCTCCATATGTCAGCAACATATAGTTCATATATCTCCTATTAGGCACAGGAGGCGAGAAGATCTTCTTAATATCAGAGCTGGTGCGTCGAGCTCCTACGCACCGTTCTGTCCAACAGGCTCTTTTGGCTGAGAACCTTCTGCATTGGGTTCTTCCGAGAGGTTACTCAGGATATCATCTGCATCTACAAATGTTGACTCGCTCTCTGAGTCATATGTCTTGTGCATGTCCTTGTACATCACCTTCTTATTGAATATCACATATCTGCTGCGGATCACTTTTTTGTTTTCGTTGTACCAAATGCGATAGTTGAACTCATCTTCACCATAACCGATGAAAGTGTATTTCTTTGACTTGGGATCAAGCTTATTCCTGCCTTGATCACTACTATGCACATAAGCTACACAACCAAAAACTTTGAGATGAGAGAGTTTTACCTCCTTTCCGCATCATACATCCTCTGTTATTCTATGCTCCAATGGAACCGATGGACATCGGTTGATCAAGTAAGCTGCTGTGTTGATTATTTCAGCCTAGAACTGCTTCGGTAGGCCTGACTGTATCTGAATATTTCTAGCTCTCTCTGTCAACGTTCGGTTCATCCGTGCAGCCACACCATTGTCCTGAGGTGTGCCGGACACGATTCTCTCCATTCTGATATCGTGCTCATAATAGAATTTCTTGAATCCGGTATCTTCATACTCACCACTATTGTTGGTTCTGAGTTTTTTTATTCTCAGATCGGTCTCATTCTCGACCTTGACTTTCCATCTTCTGAAAGCCTCAAATACTTTTGATTTATGCTTCAGAAAGTAGACCCACACTTTTCGAGAGTGACCATCCATAAAAGCAATGAAGTAGTGTTTCTCACCAATGGACGCGGTGGTGGTTGTCCCCAAATATTTGAGCGAACGAGCTCTAGCTTCTCTTTCCTGGGGGTTCCGCCACTTGTCTGAAAGCTGACTCTCTTCTGCTTTCCAAGTATGCGTTCTTCACACATGTCCATCTCCACTGACTACAGTCCAGTCCTGGGAGTTTTCCCTTTGTGTTCACTATTTTCATCCCCTTCTCACTCATATGACCGAGTCTCTGGTGCCACAACTTTGAAATCTCATTTCATGCTGCAATTAAGATCAAACAACATGCACCTACTATCATATACAGGGTACCAATCTTCTTACATCAGGTAATTATCATTGCGCCCTTTGAGATCTTACAATCATCTCCATGGAAGGTCGTAGTGTATCCTTCGTCAGCTAACTGACCTACAGATATTAAGTTCTTTCTCAGGTAGGGAATATACCTGACAACCTTCAGCTCCCATATTGACCCGTTCAACTTAATTTTTACTACACCTTTGCCCACAATAGCATACGGTTGATCATCACTAAGGTATATATATATATCCAAGATTTTCGGGAACATACTTCTCGAAGAGTTCTTTCCGAGAAGTAGCATGGAACGACGCTCCTGAATCTAACACCCAAGATTCCTCCTTGCTCTCTAAAGAGCATATCAATACACCGTCTCCTCCTAAGGTGGAAGTGACATTCACCTCTGCCTTCGCCTCCTTCTCCTTCTGTGCACTCTTGCACCGATTCTTATAATGCTTGGTCTTTCCATAATTCCAACACTCGATAACCTTCGAGCTATTGCTTAGATTCCTTAACTTGAACCTCCTGTCCTTTGATCTATCTCTGTAGTTTGATTTGCCTCGTCTGTTCCCTCTGGTTAAATTTCTACCACTTGACTCTGTATGCAATACTGAAGAGGTTATAGTTTCACTCGACTCTCTCTGTCGGATCTCCTCACTGAGAACCAAATCACGAACGTCGTCGAACTTTAACTTATTGCTTCCCGATGAGCTACTCACTATCGTGACTGTAGCATTCCAACTCTCTAGTAGATAAGACAAAAGAATCAATGCTCGAACATCCTCATCAAACTCATTTTCAACTGAGCTCAATTGGGTTGTGATCGTGTTAAGTTCATTGAGGTATTGTGCCACCGATGCACCTTCCTCTCAAATTGAATAACCACCTCATCAAATTAATGAACTTTGTTCACGACTGATGGCTTCTCATACATATTTGAGAGTGCTACCAAATACCCGCCGTGGTCTTTTCCTTCGTAATATTAAACACAACATTACAAGTTAACGTCAATTTGATAACTTTGAGAGCTTATCTATCTAGAAGGTTCCACTCATCTTCCTTCATAGAATCTGACTTTTTCCCCGAGAGGGGTTGATATAGATTTTTTTTATACAGATAATCCTCTATCTGTATTTTCTAGAATCCGAAATCGGTTCCATCAAACTTCTCTAATCACACTTTTCCTACATCTGCGGCCATCGTTCCCACTATAATCTGACTTCCTCTAAATCATTTCAGGCTCTGATACCATTTGTTGGGAAATACCCGGGGCCATGTTAACCCCTAAAATAGCAGAAACGCAGTATAGAAAAAAGTACACTAAGATTTAACGAGGTTCGACAAACTTGTCTGTGTTCTCGGGAGCCACATAATTAATTTCTTATTAATCAATAAGAAATTACAATACAAGAGCAGATCTCAAACTTGAGATCTCTCAATAAATACAATCTCCATTGTAGCTACAGTGAAGATTCTCCTCTGTTAAATATTCCTCCTCTTAAATTCTCTCTTTAATTTTTTTTCTTAAAATCTCCCCTCAAATTCACTGTTGAGAGCTGGAGAGAGAGAGAGAGAAGAGAAACCGCCTCTGGGAAGAGAAAAAGCACCGCCGCCAAGAAATCACGAGAGAGAGACTCAAGATCTCGGACTAGGGTTCCTTTTATAGGTGAACCCTAGCGTCAGGCTGGCGACAGCCTGTCGCCAGCTATGCGAGCACTCGAGCTCACTTGCGGGCGACCAACCTTGCTTGCAAGGAGCCCGCGCTCGACATCACCTGAAACACGAGCGCTCGAGCTCGCCTGAAGGTCGCAAGCTCACCTACAGCTGCGTCGACCTCGCCTACAGATCTCCGAGCTCGCCTTCGGATCTCGCCCTCACCCGTGCCACGCTCGAGCTCGCCTGACGCAAGCCTTGAGCTCGCCTGAAGCTCCTCACCTGCGGAGGTTTGGATCCACACCCAAATCCAACACTTATTGTAGTTACTTGTGAAAATCTTGTTTTACTTGCACATATTTGTTGGTATTTCTTGAGCATATTTTGTGAGTAAAGGTTTCTTCTCTTGGTCTGTTGGCAAAGAAGTGGATTTCACTGTTTTATAATAACTCTCTTTATGTTAATATCCATAGTTATACACCTTGGTTTGCTAATAAGATGATTAAAAAGAGTGAAAAAAAGAGAGAGTTATGAACAATCTGATAATAGCAGGTAAGATGTAAAATCTTGGTTTACTGCTCTTGGTGGCAAATGCTAGTGAGTTGTTAGCTTTTGGTACTGAATTCAAGCGACAAAGGCACTGTCACAGATTGTTCAAGTTGGAGGGGGGGGGGGGCGGTGCCCCCACCCTGAGGGAAAACAAGTCCTCAAGATTTTACCAGCACCAGCCATACACCAATTCAGTGGTAAAGAATATACCTTGGTCTTGAATAATACATAAATTAGGCGGAACAGTTCTAAAAACCGATTTTCAAAGTTAAAATCCTCGCCTTAGCAATATAGGGTATATAAACTTTCGAAAAAGATTTTAATATACCCTCTATACTTGTTTTATTCAAGGAGCAAAATGTCTCAATAAATGACAAGACTGGGATATTATTCTCTTTAGAGTAAAAAAGTTGGGTTCACATGATCTACAATGTTAAGAAATTAGAGGATCCTTAAAGAGATTACCACTCCTTCGTAGGCTGGGGGGAAAATGGGATCAGCAGGTCTTAAAGTGTTTAAAGAGTAAAGCAAGGGGAAATGCCCTTCTTTTGGTTACAAGGAACTGAGGACAACTGATACGGCTAGACTGGAAAGAGTTTTTGAACCAGAAAATCCACATGACAAAGGAAACAGAGAAGAAATTGCCCAAAGCAGTAAAAAAAAGTTGCAGGGAAAATTAGATATAAATTAGAATGGAGATCTCTCAAAAGTCTTAGCTGTAGACTAGGTTTTGCATTGAATCTTAGGACAAACAAACAAATAAATAAAAATATAAATAGCTAAAGACTTTGGTTTTGCTATTGCCATTTGGATCTCTAGTTTATATATATATATATATATATATATATATATATATATATATATATATATATATATATATATATATATATACAGACATACATATATACAGACATAAGAAAATATTCAGAATTGATAAACAAAATTTCCCAGTGTCATTATGACATATATAGAGGTAAAATCTCTCTGAACAAACAAGAGGTATAAGTTTCACTTCTCTCTTTGCCAAGTCATGACCAATTCTTCAAAAAATTGAGGAGGATAGTCAATGGATCGATATGCATGACATCTCAATAGAGCCTTCAATTAGATAGATAGTCAGTATCTCAAACTTTACAACTAAATTCAGGGAGTGGTAAGAAAGAAACTAAAATAAAAAAGTAAAAAAAAATCATGGAATAACAACGGCATAATTTCCTTCTTTGGTGCATGAGAATTTCATTGCTACAATTTTCACTATAGAATATTTATTATCTGTACGTTATACTTTCATGAAAACTGTAATATACTAGAATAATTAAACCAAGATGTTATTGAAAGAATTACCAGAAACAAGCAAACTTCACCAAAATAGCAGATTGAAAGAAGGACTTCGTCATAAGGCTACACCATTGGAATCATATAAGCTATCAGAACCAAAAAGACTGAAGCAAACATTACATTAGTTGGCATACGGCCATTATCACTTCTGAAGAACAAAGCCCGGTAAACAGGAGCATTAATCAGAACTATAAGCCCACAAATGAGAATTTGCAGAAGTAGTGAATCTAAAATCTCAACTCCCTCATCCATTACCATTCTCTTAACTCCAATAACTAAGCAAAGAAGATTGAGCATTGCAATTGTAGTGAGAATGACGAACATCGGGGAAGATGAGCCAAACTCCATCATCTCATTTTCATACCTCTTTGAGACCTCTTCATCAACTACCTTTGCAGTAATTATGAATGCCGACTTTGTAACACCTAGCAATTTGAGAAATGTGTCTACTAGTGCAAAAAGGTATGAGGTTGTCCTCTTATACAGCCATATCCTTTGTTCATTCCACCACCCTTGCAGTGTGTATCCTAGACAGAGGCATTCAACTATGCTGTAAATGAAACTGGCTCCGGCTACAAATGCAAATGATATGAACCACAAGCTGGAGAGCTGCAGATTAATTCAGCATACGTTTTAGCATATATATATAGAAATGAATAGATAGGTAAATAAATAGATACATATAATAAACATACATGCATGCACAAGCATACACCTATATCTAATACATACACGTACACATATATACGTCTACATATACATAAACTTATACATGTATATATAATTAGATAAATAAACGAGTGTGTGTGTGTGCGCGCACGCATGCATCTGCACATGAACATGCATATAAGATATATATAAATAAATGAGTGTATGTGGTGCGCATGCACCTGCACATGAACATGCATATATGATAGCCATACAAATTAGTGTACACCTGCACATGCATAGTGGAATACATACATACATGTGTACTGATACTGACACATGTGTACACACAGACATATGTAATTAATATTTATATTACTGATAAAAAGACAAACAGATAGATAGATAGAGAGGGATAAAGGTGTGGAGAAAGATATATACACTTGGGAACAGGGAAATTCCGTTAAAAAGAAAAAGAGCAGGGACGATGGCATAGTATAGAATCGGCAGTGAGTTAGGGGCCCAAAAGCAATACGTGGAGTAACACATCTGAAGGCCAAGAGATATTCTCCCATGCCCATATATAAAGGGACAATACTTTGACAGAAATATCTGGAAATCTCCTTCAGACCACCTCTTATGCTGCACAAGTGTTTGTGACAGCGTCGATGGAGCAACGCCTAAGAATCCTTTCCTTTGAGGATTGTAATAAACGGACTTCCATCCTTTGCATTGTATTGAGAGGCCAGTGATCACATCCTCTACAGGGAAGCCATACTTCAATCCCATCTGATAAAGTAAATTAATTCAATTTCATACACCGATATACATTATTGCAGATATCTGTAGTATGGGAAATGTAAGATTAGACCTCTTTTCCCCATTGAGAGTTTTCTTCGTATGTGCATGTGGCTAGGTTCTTTGCTCTCTCTTCCAAGGTGTATACATTTGATTGAGCTATGCTAGGCCTGTCTCCTCTTAATTCAGCCTTATACGCTTCACTGTATTTCTTCCCACATAAGCTCTCTCTTCTATGAAAACAACCAGAACCAATATAAAGTGGTCCGCCATGACCATCCATGCCGTGAAAATCCACCTTTATTGACAAGAGATTGAGAAAAAGAAATTAATAAGGCAATGGCCAAACTTCACTCACAATGACAATGAATACGGACCAAAGGAATTCACAGTGATGCTGAAAGATAAGTTCATAAAATTTGTACTAAAATTTATTGTATAGCTTCTCCTTAATGATCAATGGTTCATACTAGTGATCATGTGTCTCTTCTTTACCAACCAAAGATGAATTTCGACTCATTATCATAACTTGATAGTCTTTTTTGTTTTTGCTAAACATTCATTAATCAATAGAAGGAGAAAGGTTTGACTCTGTTTTTTTCTTAACAACAAAAATTTACCTCGAACTTTGTTATAAAACTTCAGTGAAGTTCAGAGAATACTTACATCACTAATAAACTTCAAGGAATTTGCATAGAGATCATTCTTTGTGACATTATCAAAGTTTTGAGGAAACTGCACATAAGCAATCTCCCGACCTTTCTCTTCATCCATAAAGAAGCACAGAGCATCCCTCACTGATTCTGAGTTGTTAGAATACATATCACAGTCCACATTGAGAATGACTGGCCCGTTGCTTATCTCGGATGATACCCTAAGCTGTACATTAAGCAAAGTTCAGGCAATGGTGATGTTGTATGTGAATGTATTAGAGTTTATGAAATACACTCATATTCGCAAATGTTTAAGAAAATTGAAGTGGAAGTGACGCAAAATAAGATTATTGTAGCGGACTTGTCAAGTTGTCATACAACTTAATATGTAAATAAAAGATTAATGTTACATATAGTTTGCTTAACGTCAATACATTGTATATAGATTTTACCAATGCATTCATCGCTCCAGCTTTAAAGTTATGATGGTATTCGGGTCTTTTCTCGCGAGCCATGTAAACAAGAGTAGGCAATGAGCATCCTCCTGAATCACATTCAGTCTGATCTCTTCCATCAATTAATACCTAAGGTAAAAAAGAGAGATTAGAGAACTGTTCTACTTATGTGAGGTCTGTGAAAGTATTGAAATTGTTGAATAATGGCATAGCCTTTTTCATTGATATTAGGAGATATTAATAGAATTACAATAGAATCAATTAGTTATATAAAATCTAAAACTACGTGATTAGTTACATAATTGTTGAACTAAAAGGGGTAAGTGAGCTGTCGAGATATTAACAAAATATCATACAATAGGAAAGAATCACAGGGTGGTGTCGACTGACACCGCAGGACGTGTCGACTAAGATCGCCTTTCGTGTCGACTCAAAGGGTGTCATCTCGTCTTATCTCGTCTTATCTAGTTTGGTGTCGTCAGAACGTGTCGACTGACACCATAGGACATGTCGACTAAGATCGCCTTTTGTGTCAACACAAGGGGTGTCGTCTCGTTTGGACTTGTCTCGTTTGGTCTCGTCAGAGCGTGTTGACTGACATCGCAGGTCGTGTAGACTAAGACCGCTTTTCATGTCGACACAAGTGGTGTCGTCTCGTTTGGACTCGACTCGTCTCGTGTCGTCTGGTCTGGTCTCGTCTGGTCTGGTTGCAATTCCTTAATATGCCCCCGCAAGTTGAAGCTCCTTGAGGAGAGACCAATCTTGATCAGCAAGTTATGGAAACATGTGTGGGGTAGTGGTTTGGTGAGTGCATCAGTTAGTTGGTCCGTGGAAGAGACGTGTGTGACTCTTAAGATGCCTTCTTGGACTTGTTGTCGAATGAAGTGAAATTCAAGAGCAACATGTTTCATTCGAGAATAGAAGACCGGATTAGAGCAGAGATTTGTTGCGTCCACATTATCATAGTAGATTACTGGCTGTTGTGATGATGTGAGCCCAAGTTTGCCTAGAAGAGATGTGATCCATCTCAACTCGGCAGTCGTCGAAGAGATCGATCGGTACTCGGCTTCCGTCGAGGAGCGAGCTACTGTTCATTATTTCTTCGAACTCCAGGATATCGGGTTTCGACCAAGATATACAATGTGGGCATTGGAGGATGTGAAGTCCTCTTTATTACCTGCCTAATTAGCATCTGAGTAGGCGTGGAGAGTGAGAGGTGATTGACAATGTAACATGATAACATAATCAATGGCGCCATGCAGATATCTGAGAAGTCGTTTGGTAGCGTTCCAATGGTCTATAGTCGGACGATGCATGTATTATAAACGTATTGAAATTGCAGAATAATGACATAACAATTTTCATTGATATTAGGAGATATTCATAGGATTACAAGAGAATTAATTAGTTACATAAAATCTAAAACTACCTGATTAGTTACATAATTGTTGAAACTAAAAGGGGTAAGTGAGCTGTCGAGATATTAATAGAATATCATACAATAGGAAAGAATCATAGGGCGGCGTCGACTGACACCGCAGCACGTGTCGACTAAGGCTACCTTTCGTGTCGACTCAAAGGGTGTCATCTCGTCTGGACTCATCTCGTCTTGTCTCGTCTAGTTTGGTGTCGTTAGAGCGTGTCTACTGACACCGTAGGATGTGTTAACTAAGACCGTATTTCGTGTCGACACAATGGGTATCGTCTCATCTGGACTCGTCTCGTTTGGTCTCATCAGAGCGTGTCGACTGACATCGTAGGTCGTGTAAACTAAGACCGTCTTTCGTGTCGACTCAAAGGGTGTCATCTCGTTTAGACTCGTCTGGATTCATCTTGTCTCGTCTTGTCTGGTTTTGTGTCGTTACAGCGTGTTGACTGACACCGTTGGACGTGTCGACTAAGATCACTTTTCGTGTTGACACAAGGGGTGTCATCTAAAATGAACAACACTTACCTGGGAAAGAGATACGTGTCGTTCAAAGAGTTAAGGCAGAGGTATGGGTGGTTAATGACCCTTGATATGACCGATAAAGTTCTATTTATAACAGGCCGCTATGCTGTAGATGGCATGAAGTTCTGAAACTCCCGCCTGAACGTGGTCTCTGTGTTATTAGATAAGTCATTTAGACTTCTGATAAGACACAGGATTAGACCCTACGTTTAAAAAACGAAAAGAGACTAAAACACAATAATTTTAAAGTTGCGTTCAAATACCGAATGTTGGGCCTAGACCCGCGTTGTCAAGGTTCAACGTAGGGATTAGCCTTGCATTTCAAACCAAAAACGCAGAGACTGTCTTTGCATTCTAATCCTACTAAACGTAGGGTCAACCCTTGCGTTTTCCAACATGATATTTATTCTCTAAGGTCATGTATCATGAAACCTGTTACCAAAGAGCTGTTAAAACCTCTGTACATCCCCAACAGAGTCACCATCTTTTGTTCGGTGGGAAAATTGAAAGAAAAAATTGAGAAAATAAATTTGTATTATTCTCTCTAATAGACTTAGAAAAATAATTAATTAAAATTCTCTCGTTGTAATATCTCTCTAACAAACTTAGAAAAAGAAATTACAATTTTCTTGATTAATTTCTCAATTTACAAAAGAGAGAAGGAATCGAAGAAGATCATTCCATTTGTTTAAAACCGGGTTCTTCTTGGTGTCAATGGAATGTCTCCCTCGAATGCTTATGTTGAGTTTGCTTTTCGTTGACAATCTGAACGTCTCACTTCACTGGAACGATTGATGAAACTTGCGGGGCAAGTTAACTAGAACCCTTTACGAGTTTATGAACTCCGTATGAATTTAAACTCTGTGAAAGAGTTAATTTGAACTAAAAATTCGGTTAAAAAGCCAAGCACTAAAACTCTAAGAGTTTCTATTGCCAAAGAAGCCTTCAAAAAAAAAATGCATGCTGATCTCCCCAAAACTTTAGCTCTTTTGATGATCTACCAAAAGATCCGATTTAAACTGATTTTTAGCTATTTATAGGAGATTAATGGGTGTAACTAATCCCTAAAATTGCTCCTAAGTAGGGGAGTGATCCCCTCAAATTGTGAAAAATGATTTTGAAACCGTTTAGCTCGTATTTGAACGAGTCAAACGCAGAATCCACGTTCTGGCAGGAATTCTACATTTAAACGTAGCGGTTTGGAAGCTATGTTGGGCGTCGTTGGGAGCTGTGTTGGGAGCTTTTGGAAGTTACGTTGAGCAGTAGATAGAAGCTGTATTTGTGGCTATTGGAAGCGGCGTTGGGTAGCATTTATAAGCTGCGTTGGGCAACAGATGAAAGCTGCGTTTGTGGCTGTTGGAAGCTGCGTTGGACAGCTTTTAGAATCCGCGTTGGGCAGTAGATGAAAGCTACGTTTGCAACTGATTGTGGGCTATGTTTGCAGCATTTGCAGCTGATTGTGATCTACGTTGCTTTGACTCTGGAACGTGGCCATTTGGTTTCACTTCTGGGATGCAGAGATGAGTTTTGCGTCTTGGACTAAAGAGATCATTGACTTATAATCTCTTCAGTCAAAGCATTACAAAGATCATCATTTTGTAATCTTTTTTAGCTCCTTAAAATGTGAGAGTCATCAGATTGTAACTCTCGCTATTGATTGTGAAGACCGTTGAATCAGGGCTCTTATCGGTTACCGTAAAGATCGTCGAATCATAACTTTTCTCGATCTACGTGAAAATCTTCTAATTGTAGTTTTCATTTGTCGTTGTGTTAGTCGTTTGATTGTAACTTTTATCATTGGTATTTGATAGAGATCATTTATTTGTAGTAATTTTTAGATAGCCTACATAACCCCCTCTAAAGTTTTTGAAAGTTCACGGTTGACTAGAACGAATTTTATGAATAGTTTGGATTCCCAAATTGGTTTGAGACCTGTTGTTGAATGATGGTTCACTATATCTATTTGAAGATATCATGAACCTAATTGTAGAATTTTGTTGCACAAGACCCGTATGCTGGTGACCTGTAACGTAATAAGATTTTTGGAAAATCCTCAGCCATCAACGTATTTGATGTGCCTTTACCGATTACCGTTTGAAATCGGACTAGCATGTGAATTGTCTAAGTCCGTTCCACATGTAATATTGTGCTAAAGAATAAACTCTTTTAGGCTTGGTGTTATGATATTGAATACGTAGACTCCGATAAATATGTGAGACACAGTTAAATTTTTACCAGAATGATCCTTGTAGGAATTGATAAACACCCAAGGTGCAACCTAAACTTGGCTAAAATGATCCTTGTACGAATTGATGAACACCCAAGGCGCAGCCTAAACTTGGCTAAAATAATCCTTATACGAATTGATGAACACTCAAGGCGCAACCCAAATTTGGCTAAAATAATCCTTATAGGTATTGATGAACACCCAAGGCACATACCAAATTTGGCTAAAATGATCCTTATAGGTATCGATGAACACCCAAGGTGTAGCTGCAATTATTGGGTAAGAGAGAGCCAAGGACAACGAAGCAACCATAGAAACACCAGCTGCAAACTTTGTCAACGAGGTTATCCTCAGTGAGGTTGAGCACTTCTGGGCTGAAGACAGATCTATTATCATAGACAGAGAGAACCATAAGCCCGTATGAGAAGGACCTTATCCCAAGTTTGACAAGCAAGGTAGCCTCAGAGGAACCCACTCTGTCTCTTTTCTTGATCAATTCAACTGGGATAATGATTTCAATAATACTCTTGTTAATCTTAGTGGGAATGTTAAGCCATTTGAAAGGATGAGTTGCATGGGGATCGAGCTCGATATTATTAGCGACATCAATTATAACCTATCTGTACTCATCCAAGAGGTTGCATAGTTTCTTTTTTGTAAATCAGTTTCTTCTTGGCTTTCGTCACCTTGACGGCCATTGCTAACTTCTCTCCAAGTATCTGAAGATGTATAATAGCCCTGTTGGTTATGACGAATTAGCACATAAGTGGAACTTGTGTTTTTTGCGATGAAATGCAGGAGAAAGCCATGTGTTTTGGAGTTGAAACACAGGAGCAAGACCTGTGTTTTTGGAGTCGAGACGCAGGAGGAAGTCATGTGTTTAGGATTATGAGCCGCAGTAATAAGCATCTGGGAATTCAACCGACTCAATATGAATGCAAAGATTACGTTTGGGCCGGATTTTCTCCTCGGATCTCATCCTGATTTGACAGCTCACAACTGTCTATAAATAGACCATTAGGATCAAATCAAAAGTCATTCGACTTTCCTATTCTTTTCCGGCGAATGCAACATGATACCGTAATCAATGGTGCTACACAGATATCTGAGAAGTCATTTGGTGGCGTTCTAATGGTCTGTAGTTGGACGATGCATGTATTGTGAAAGTTTGTTAACTGCATAGGCAATATCTGGACAAGTGAGGGAGAGATACTAAAGAATCCAACCTATAGCTCGGAACTCGGCTGGGTAAGTAAGGGTTGTACCCGATTAAAGTGTAAGGACGAGCAAGGTGGCAAGTGGAGTTGTGACAGTGCGAGCATCAGTCATCTTTGTTCGAGCCAGCAAGTCGACAATGTATCTTCGCTGTGAGAGGAGAAGACCTTGAGGGTGAGAAACAACTTTAACTCCAAGGAAATATTCAAGTGGTCCGATGTTGTTGAGCGAGAAGCAACGTACGAGCACCGAGATGAAGTCCTGAATTGATGCTGCATTGTTACCTGTGATGATGATGTCGTCAACGTAGACAAGTAATGTGATTGTTATGCCATTATCATTGAGAATGAACAAGGAGGTGTCAGCAACTGAGTTCGAGAAGCGAGATGCAAGAAGAAACTGTTGAAGCTCATTGCACTAGGCTCGAGGTGCTTGTTTGAGACCGTAGATCGCCTTCTACAATCTGCAGACGTGATGTGGGTTGTCGGCATCAACAAAACGTTAAGATTGAGCCATGAAGACATCTTCAGTGAGGGTGCCTTGTAGAAAGGTATTGTTAACATCAAGTTGATGAAGATCCCAACCTCGGCTGATGGCAAGCGAGAGGACAAGACGAACCGTGGTCGTCTTTATAATCGGACTAAACGTCTCATGATAGTCCACTCCTAGTCTTTGGTGAAACCCCTTTGCCACTAAGCGAGCTTTGTACCTGTCTATAGAGCCATCAGGTAAGCGCTTAAGTCAAAAAATCTATTTACACCCCCAATATTTTGCACACCTTTAGGAGGTACAAATTCCCAGGTGCCATTACGAACCAAGGTATCAAACTCCTCAGACATCGCCTGTCACCATCTGCTATCTTTGATAGCCTGAGTTACACATGTGGGTTCAATATCTATGGCGAGTTGAGCAGAGAGACTAAGTTTATTAATAGGTTTGTGAATGTTGTTTCAGGAATGGGTGATGATAGGTGAGGTGCGGGTCGAAGGTGGTGGTAATGGGTTGTCTGAGACTTGGACAGGTAGGGGTAAGGCCAGGGGAATGGCTGGCAAGTTGCTAGGTGCTGGTTTAGGTATTGGGGAGGGTAGTTATGGAGGCAAGGTGTTTGTAGGGGTAGGCAAGGTGGGAGGTAGGTTTGGAAGAGGGAGAGGGAGGGCGAGAGGCAATGTTTGGTGTTCTACCAAATTCGTTTTTGTGTTGGAGTCGACGGGCAGGGAGTCACTGGAACAAGCTTTGGATGATGTGTATGAAGTCGGGAGAATGACATGATGTGAGATCCAAGTGTTGTATGTCGACTCATCAAGGTGAACGAGATGCGAATTGAGTTTAGACATGGGAAACTCAGACTCAACAAATCGAACATGACACGAGATGAAAGTCTTTTGAGTTTTTGGATCAAGACATATATAAGCACCCTGTGTAAGGGAGTAGCCAAGGAAGACACAAGACGTGGAGCAACTGACAAGTTTGTGAGGCGAGTATGGACGAAGCCAAGGATAACACAGGCAGCCAAAAGCTCGAAATTTGAAGTAGTTTGGTGACGACTTAAAGAGTTTATTAAAGGGAGATGTCATATGAAGAGTGGGTATAAGGAGACGATTTATGAGGTAGATTACAGTAGAAAAGGCATATGACTAGAAGGAGAGTGGTAAGACAGCTTTAGAGAGAAGTGAAAGACTTGTTTCAACAATATGACGGTGTCTTCGTTCCGAAAAACCGTTATGTTCTGGAGTGTGAGGTGGTGAGGTGAGATGCGAGATGCCATTTGTGGATAGATACGTCGCCAGTCCAGTGGATTTGGCGAGACCCATGTATACCCCCCCATTATCTGAGTAGAAGGTTACTATTTTTTTGAAGTAATTTTCAACAGCCTTGAAACGAGGAAAAATAGTGGCGACATCAGATTTACGTTTGAGAGGGTAAGGCCATATGTAGTGAGTGAAGTGATCTACGAAAATAACTTAGTATTCGTAACCATCGATAGAATAAATAGGCAAAGTCCACACATCATAATAAATAGTTTGCAGATGTGAAGTAGACACAATTGATGATTAAGAGAAATGTAGTTTATGAATTTTATTGCAAAGACAGTCATTACAATAAGATTGCTTTGAATTAACTGAATCTAAAGCTAGACTGAATTTAGAGATGATATGATATTGGATTGACTCGGATGGGTGACCAAGACGATGATGCCAGTCACTAGAAGACACTTTGACACTAGAGTGGGCCGAAGGACGAGGTGCGAGTTGTGAGGTCGACCATTCATACACACCATCTTTAGGTTATCCTTCTAGCACTGTTGCCCCTGACAGTAAATCCTTCACACAAAAGGAAGATGGTAAGAACTCAATAGACGTATTATTTGATTTGCAAAATTGAGATATGGAAATAAGATTTTTTTTTCATGTTAGGAACAAATAAAACATCATGTAATTTAAATGTATAGGGGGATGCTTTAAGAGAAGAGGAGACAATTTTGGAAATGTGTAACCTAATACCATCACTGATAATAATGTCGTCAGACCCATCGTATGGAGCATGAAGGGAGAGGTTGCCGAGATCGGTTGTGACATGGTAGGATGCCCCACTGTCGAGAAGCCATGTTGGGGTTTCGACATCTGATGCTATGGCAACATGCGCCTTTGGTTGCCACTGAGATCCAGTGTGCAAGGTGCGAGGGACGCCTTGCAAGGAGGCGGGTACCAGCTAAAAGGGAGGACACTGAGCAACGTGGTGACCTTGTTGTCGGCATCCTTGACACTTGCTGAGATATGGCATCTGCTGGCGAGATGCGGCTTGCAGAAACTAAGACGGATGTTATCTTGGAGCGGGGTGTGAAGATTGCGCTTTGTTGGACGAGGAGCGATTTGAACTATTGGACTTGGTTGCACAACGTTAGTGGTAGCGGGATGCGGGGTTGAGACGGATTGCGACTACTGAAGCGCGAGTTCCCCGTTGATGAGTTTCTCATGAAGCTCGTCAAACGAGATGGGGTTGTCCCTGCCTTCCACTATATCAGTTATTTGGTGATAGTCATCATCGAGACCTTCTAAGATTTTCTCAATGATGTCCTCATGGTCCATTGGTTTGTCGAGTGTAGGAGGCGATCAGTTCGACACTTGACATATTGCATATAATCCGAAACAGATTGTGATCCCTTCATGGCTCGCTTGATCTGGTCCTTAATTTGCTTGATGTGACCATGTGTCGGGCGAGCATAGGTGTTGGCAAGAGTTTGCCATGCTTCGCGGGAGGTGGTCGCCTGTTGGATGAGAGGGATGAGAGAGGGGAAATGGAACCGACAAGGGTGCCAAACATCAGTTTGTCTTATCGAGTCCAATGCAAAAAATCTAGGTTGGAAGCTTCGACGTTGTTGGTGGTGATGGTGCAAGGAGGACATGGATGAGATCCATCTATGCATTTGTAGAGGTCATAGCCGATGAGAATGGCTTCAATCTGGAGTTTCCAAGCAATATAATTTGTGGAGGTCAATTTATGGATGGATTGCTGGGAAGTGTTGATGAGTTGAAGGTTTTGGGTTGGATTTTCGAGGTTGGGGATGATAGTGATCTGAGAATCAGTCATCATAGTGAAGACTGCGGCTAGCGTTTGCAAAGGAGTGGTGGGAGGAGGTCTAGAACGGCTCCGGTACCATGTAAAAGTATTGAAATTGTTGAATAGTGGCATAGCCTTTTTCATTGATATTAGGAGATATTTATAGGATTATAAGAGAATCAATTAGTTACATAAAATCTAAAACTACCTAATTAGTTACATAATTGTTGGAGCTAAAAGGGGTAAGTAAGCTGTGGAGATATTAACAGAATATCATACAATAGGAAAGAATCACAGGGCGGTATCAACTGACACCGCAGAACGTGTTGACTAAGACTGCATTTTGTGTCGACTCAAAGGGTATCGTCTCATCTGGACTCGTCTCGTCTCATCTCGTCTCGTCTCGTCTGGTTTGGTGTCGTCGGAGCTTGTCGACTGACACCGTAGTACGTGATGACTAAGACCGCCTTTCATATGTCGACACAAGGGGTGTCGTCTCGTCTGGACTCGTCTCGTCTCGTCTGGTTTGGTGTCGTCAGAGCTTGTCGACTGACACCGTAGGACGTGTCGACTAAGACCGCCATTCGTGTCGACACAAGGGGCGTCGTCTCGTCTGGACTCGTCTCGTTTGGTCTCGTCAGAGCGTGTCGACTGACACCGTATGTCGTGTAGACTAAGACCGTCTTTCGTACCGACACAAGTGCTGTCGTCTCGTCTCGTGTCGTCTGGTCTGGTTGCAATTCCTGCAACCTTACTAAGGTCTCACTAAGATATATTTCTTCTAAAATATATAAGTAAAATTTTCTATAGATGCACATCAAGAAAAACCAAAGGAAAGTTATTGTTTGATTTACCTGGACGATGGCTGGGTGATTACGTGAACTCACCGTAGAAGTCCACTCTGCAAATCCTTTGTGTTGTTTCTGCATCTCTTCTGAAATCCCTCCAATTGCCACTGCAGCATTTATTTTTCTCTCCATCTCTTCGTACAATTTCTACGAACGCGAAGGGGTTAGCAAGACCAATCAAAAAGACATTCTTCCATACAACTGAGCCAGAACCCCAATATCTTTGAGCAAGAGGAAGTTTTTCATAAACTTGGAGCAAATATGAAGTCCTTCTCCGAGGCGAAGGAGTTTTATGTTCTCAACCATAATGAAAATCCCGTTCAGTAACCTCCAATATTTACAAAGCCTTTCAAACATTATATTACTGTTTAAATTAAAAAAATAAGTCATCTTGATGAGTGTTTTATGAAATCAAGCACAGTCATGCTGTTACCAACTTGATGAAATTTTCAGTCATGCTAACTACCTTGTGCTTAACATTAAAAGAAGCAGAGAGAGATGTCATTTACCTTCATTCTCACCCTTTCTTCTGTTTTGGGATCATCTAGTACTTTCGATGATTCTGAGAAATACACAGCTGGAGATCTAGGCTCAACCTTGAATTTCCTACAGAAAGGAAGCCAGGATCTTGCAAAGATTGATGACTCCAAGAGTGCATAGAATGTAAATTTAGACCCAAAATCATCGGATAAATATACACTGAGCTTCTCTGCTGGGTAGTCATAGGCCATTACTGACAACACTGTGTTAATAACCATAACTGGTGGTTCTATTGTGGGATCGGCAGTACATACAAAAACATCCACTCTGGGCAATTTATCCTCAAATCTGAAAAAAGAAAAAATGTTTCATGGTTAGTATGCACGGGAGATTTAATAACTGAATATTTTCTTAAAACAAGAAATAAATTACCATGATAAATCTCTTATACCTGTTAGAATTAATATAAAACTATAATCCTCGTCCCTCACCATAATTCCGGAGTTTTTGTGTTATGGTTAGAGACACTAAAATTAAGATGGTATCAGAGCAACCCAGATTCAAATCCCACCGGTCATGAATTTTAAGCGGATTTTCTAAATATTAGCACCGCTGCGTGAGTCCAGGGTTCAGCCTATAAAAAAAGGGCATTCAACCTCCGGGCATGTTAGAGGGACTAAATTTAAGTTTTGATCTAATGGTCAGAGGGACCAAATTTAAGAATACCGACCTTATAAATTCAATAGCATTTGACCTCTTAACTGTTATTGAAAATTTGAGTTCTCCAACCATTATGCAGGGTCACATTATATCACTTTATGAAATTCGAGTGAAAAAGGCTTAACACACACCTTTATCTCACCATTCAAAAGAAATTTATTTTTGTCACTTCAAAAGAAATCAGCCTATGTGCGAGAATGAAACCATTTTATGTTTCACTTGATAACATTTTCCCCTTATATTTCCCTTTTGTTCTTTTGATCAAATGGAATAGATATCCAACAATGAGGTGACTAATTTGCTGCATCTTTTATCTATAATAATTTGGGCTAAGGCCCTTACTTAGGAGGGAGAAAAAAAGAAAAAAAAAAAAAGAAAACAAAAGAAGAATAAGAAAAGAATGAGGTAAGTGATTTAACATTACCTTCTCCATCACAAATTAGAAATGAACGGAGGGGTTTCACTTTTCACTGTCACATTTACTTTTCACTTCTAAGTGGCAATTGATATAGAGTTATGGGAATTTCGGATCATACAGACCAATATGAGAATATAACAATCTTATTTGCTCACTATTTTGTAGAAGATCACTTTGGTTCAACCTTAATAATATAATAATTAATAACAATTCTTGTTGTCCGAATCATGAGTTTTGTATGTTCATTTCAACCCTTGCATCTATTTGAGAGTAGGACCACAGTTTGATGTACATTATCATTTACATAAGTAACATAACTAGTTTCGAATATCCGCTATTAGCTTTTGTACAAGTATGATTTTGATCTGGTCTCGAACAATAGGAGATTGGGTTAGGAGAAGTTAAACTAAATTGGACTAATATTTATATTTTTGGTCCTTATATCCCAGGATCTTCCTGCATTGCCTTTGTATGCTGCATCCTTTATAATCAGATCATTATCAAAATCACAACAAGGCCATAGTCACTTAAATTGCAGCAGAGCGCTACCTATTATTGTAAGAAAAACCATCAGTGAAATTATGACCTAGAGATAAATTTAGTATATATATTTATGGAATCTTTTTGAGGAAAATATAAATTTATTACATGCCCAAAAAATAAAATTTACCAAATTGTCCTTACGTTACTTTTAGGTAGGGCCATGACAAAATCAAAATGTTAGGTAAGAAGGAAATTCAATACAATAGCCTATTTTTTTGTGACCTTCTGTTTTGAGTAACCAACTTGGATACAATAACCTAATATTCTAATATCGCTTTAGCCTTTAGCAGCGTAAATTGACGAATAAACAGATGAATTGAAAATTGTGATCATAGCTGTCCAGTGGATAGTTTGAGCTGACCATTCACTGCTACACGAGACATAGTGTAAGGATCATCAATGTTGTAACGAGAAGCATGGTGTTAATGATCATGATCATGCATATATTTGAGAATAGAGTATGTGACTGTATATGTGTCACATATACAAGTGGGATAGTGTGTTGGCAATCCACCCCCATGAGCAATCCCGGCCTTCTTTCATAACTCAGATTTACTTTGAACTAGGAGAGGGGTGGTCTAAACTCTAACGGGCTTAGTAGCCAAAATGTGGCATACAAAAAGGGGACCAATTCTAGCTCAGATTTTTGTGAAATAATTAACACATTCGAAACTAGATCAGGTTCTCCTTTTTAAATGATTTGGTGCCCACACTAGAGTATACCTTTGTTCAAAACATAAAAAATAAAAAAAAATAAAATTGGATTAGTGCACAGAAAAATAAGTGCCGCCTGGTTCCTGGTTGAGCTTGTGGCTTCATTTGGCGACCCAATAAAAACGTGGCCAAACTTGTATTATTTCAGTCAAGAGTTGATCTAGAGTAGGAGCTGGTTTGACTCTGACCTGTTTTTGATGGCTAAAAATAAACTAGAAAAAGTTGGGCAAAAGTGATGTAGGACACGGACAATTTCATGGAGGAGTGGGACAATTACGAGCTAGATGCCGACTCATACGTATTATTGACTTCCGCAAAGAAACAATCATATCTTCTAATCCGGAAGGTGGATTCTGACATATTATATATGTAAATCACCTATCTTGACGAGACGGAGCCAACCAGATTGTCAAAATTTTAAAATCTCATCAGTAATACTCAATTTTGACCGAAACTCGAAAATAATCAGCTTTTAGTTTATTTATAGTAATAAATTTGGAGTCTATTTAGATTAAGAAATAAATTCAATGTTAGAGTTAAATTAGATTAGGAAATAAATTTAATTTTGATTCATGATTTGTTTTCTCTATTATAGGAAGTCTTTTTATGGTAGGATTTGATACATTTTATTTCTTAGTAATTCTAGTCTTACTAGGAGTCTTATTTATTTTCTATTTAAGAAGAGTCGTGTAACCCCATGGATTAGAATAACTTTTTATCAATAAAATTTCTCTTTTAATATTTTCTTCGTGGATTCAAGTTCTTCGGAGATTCGGAGATCGTTCTTTGTGGATTCAGAGAACACTCGTTGGTAGATTCTGAGGTTATCACTTCCGTACTGCGTTAATTGGTATCGGAGCCTTGTTTTTCTGATCCAATGGCATGCGATGAAGCCTCTATTTTTTGAATACTAAGTTCGATGAGTTGAATACCGATGTTAATCAGATGAAGACTGTCATAGAACGAATTGCATCGGCAGTGGAGCGCCTGAACACGATAGGAGTTCAAAATCACGTTGATGGTCGCCAACGACGTGATTTGACTCTACATGACGAATTCAACAGCTACTACAATGACTATGAAACCCCATGCTGCAGTTATGATCTCAGAGACCATCGACAATAGGACAATTATGACACTAGAGGATTAAATGTACCATCTTTTAATGGAAAGCTTCATGCTGACGATTTCCTTGATTGGATTGATGAAGTGAATAAGTATTTTGAGTATGAGATAATCTAAAAAGATTGAATAGTTAAATTAGTTGTTTACAGATTTAAAGGAAAAGCATCTGCATGGTGGGATGAAGTATTGATAAATCGATACCATCAATGGAAGGATCTGGTTCGAACATGGGCAAAGATGAAGAAAATGTTGAGAGACCGCTTCTTGCCTTCTAACGACAAACAATATTGGGTATCTTTAAAAGATTCTTTTACGTTAGCCGCCACAATCCATCTAGAGAAGAAGGTGGAGCGAGAACTTGAATAGAACGACAAAGGACATTCGTCATGGATGTTTTTAGAGAGTTATCCAACTAGTTATGATTATGACAAAACTAAGAAGCCTCAATTTATTTCTGAGAAAGAGTTTGGATTTGTGAAAAGCACTGAAGAAGCAACAACAAAGACTTTATTAATTATGTCAATTATAGAACCAGATGCATTTAAGTCAGAGATTGTTAAGGAGACAGTTTCTCTAGTGGTAGACAACAAGACACTCACCATCGAAAAGGAAGATTTTGTCACCATTAAGATTCATCCTGAGGTTTTTGATGTTGATGGTAATATGTTCATGAAGACAGATATTATACATGATATCATGAGTGATGTTACACTTATTGATGTTATCCCGATGGAGGAAAAAGATAAAATCAAGAGTGAGGCTATCGATAATATGTGTGAATTGCTTAGTGGAGGGTACAAGGCAAAGGAGATGAAAGAATTGTGTATAGAGTATGAGAGAGGTAATTCCTTTTTGGAAGCAATGATCATTAATAATTTCAACAATGATGAGATGATACCGTAGGCACTAGAATATGAGAAGCAACAATGAAAATATTTAGACAAGTTTTTCATGTCAACTACATAGTCACATGCTGCCAGTTACATACATATTACCTTGGGAAAGATTCATAAACAAGTTTGATATAGAAGAAGTCCTAGCGGAGGAGGTAAAAGAACAAATGAAGAAAATCAATGCTAAACACAAGGTGGATGCTAATCGATGCAGGAGAAAAGAATTATTTATTGATGAAGCTACTATTCAAACAAATATAAGCTTAGGGTCGAGCTTCTTTCAACAAAGGAGACTGATGTAGGATACTTAACGGACAATTTCATAGAGGAGTGGGACTCACGAGCTAAACGCCGACTCATACGTATTATTGACTTTCGCAAAGAAACAATTATATTTTTCTAATCTGAAAGTCGGATTCTAACATATTATATATGTAAATCGCCTATCTCGACTAGACGGAGCCAACCAAATTGTCAAAATTTTAAAATATCATCAGTAATACACAGTTTTGATTGAAATCCAAAAATAATCATCTTTTAATTTATTTTTAGTAATAAAGTTATAGTCTATTTAGATTAGAAAATAAATTTAGTATTAGAGTAAAATTAGATTAGGAAACAAATTAAATTTTGATTTATGATTTGTTTCCTTTATTATACGAAGTCTTTTTTACTGTAGGATTTGATACTTTCTATTTTTTATAATTCTAGTCATATTAGGAGTCTTATTTATTTTTCTATTTAAGAAGAGTCATGTAACCCCATGGATTAGAATAACTTTTCATTAATAAAATTTCTCTTTTAATATTTTCTTCATGGATTCAAAGTTTCGTGGATTCGGAGATCGTTCTTTGTGGATTCAGAGAACACCTCTTGTTAGATTTCGAGGTTATCACTTCTGCGTTACGTTAAAAAGTTAACCCAATTTTTCTCGAAGCAAAATAGACAAAACTAAGTCAGGTTTGAGCCTGGTCTAGGTTTAGTGGATAGCCAAACAGCCCCTGTGACTTTAAAAAAAAACACCGAACTATTTCTTGAGACTGAGAGAGGGAGCGATAAACTTGACCTTTGAGAAAGCCTGTGCTTGAAGGTGCAACGATATATGGGATTCCAGCGCATAGATTGCGTTAAAACCCAATAGAATCCAAACCAGACCTCAGCCCCGAAGAGCCCGATCCAAGCCCATCGCCCCTTCTCTCCTCTGCTTGGGACGTGCGTAGCTCTATAAACCCACACCAAAACAATGCCCACAAACACACAGAATGAGAAAACCCTGTGAAATACCCAATTCTTCCCTCTCCTACTCTCAAACAGAGGGCCAAGCCCATCTCTTTGTTCCTCTTCCATATCTCAATAGGAGACATTGTGGTCATCATCAATGAGTTCATTATATATTAGACAATGGCTGCACGTTATCTTGTTGAGTAGCATGTGAGGTTGGAAGTAGTTGAGGGTATCTAAATGGAACCCACCGATGTTTGTGGTCCCCGACAAAATGTTCTTTTTTGTGCTTGAGAGAAAAAGCCGAAATCTTAATGGTGGCTGATCAGAGACGCAATCCTCTTTTTCCAACTCTAGTGGCATATTCTTCTTTGCCAGCCAAAAGCAGCAGCAAATGTTAAAAAAAAGGATGGCGGGCCCCACAAGACATTATTTACTGGCACCGAAAGTTTTTTTGCATAGAAATTTTTTATTATTTTATTAGTGCATAGTATTTCCCAAATACTATAAATATGCCAAAAACCCTTTAAGAACAAAATTATCCCAGAAACAATTCCTCTTATAGAAAAGTCAGAGAAAGGAAAAATAGAGAGTTTTTCTAATATTAAGGAGAGTGTTTGTGAGAATTTTTGGAGTGTATCTTGATCAAGAGAGGGTGTTCTTTTTTATCTAATTCTTTTGGAATATAAAAGAACTAGGCGTCGTCGTTGCACCGTGGAGTATAGCTCCGTAAGAGTAAACCACGTTATATTTGTGAGTACTGTGATTGAATTTGTGTCTTTATTCTATGATTCCAAAATCGTTTGGGTGTGTATTGCGTCTCTGTTCGAGGCGTTCTTGTTGAGCTATATCCTAAAAATTAGTATCAGAGCCTGACTTAGAGTACATATATATTCTTATTGTGTTATCTGTGGCTGCCACTAAAAGTAAATCCTCCACATCAGAAAATAAGTTAGATTATCATTTACTCTTTAAAGGTACTGGACACTATTCACGAGTACGGTACTATTTATAAGTAATATTACTATTCATAAATATGGTTCACAAAAAGACAGAATTTTTCGCCATGGGATCTATAGTTGAAGATAATATACTTCGGATTAAAAATTTGGCGATCAAAATTTTAGGTATTAGAGGATGCAGATAGAAGACTATTTGTACGAGAAGGATTTCTTCCTACCCCTCCAAGGAGTGGAGGGGAAACCTGAGAAGATGGACAACGAGAAGTGGAAGGTGCTCGATCGCAAAACACTTGCTACCATCAAGATCAACGTTCACCAGCATGTGACTTACAACGTCTCGCATGTGACCACCACTAAGGAGTTGATGGAGGCTTTGGAGACGTTGTATGAGAAGCTGTCTGCTTCAAATAACTTATATCTGATGAAGAAACTATTTAATCTAAAGATGCAGCAATGAGCTCGCATGGCGGACTTCTTGAACGAATTTTAGGTTGTGGTGCAACAGCTTACTATAGTGGATCTCAAGTTCGACAATGAGATCCAAGCTCTTCTGCTAATTTCTTGTCTACCAGATTCGTGGGAGAATTTGGTGATGACGATGAGCAACGCTAATGACAATGATAAGATAAAGCTCGACACGGTGACTGAGGCAATTCTGGATAAAGAATCTCGTCGCAAAGTCTCAGGAGATGAGGCCTCTAGCAGTGGGAGTGCTCTGCATGTTGAGGCACGAGGGCATGCACAAAAGAAGGGTAGGGGACGACGAGGCTGATCAAAGTCTAGAGGGAAGTCTAAAGGGCCGAACCCGAATAGTTACAATGAAGGGAAGTGCTTCAGATATGGAAAGAAGGGTCACTTTGCACGGGACTGCAGAGCTTCTGTTCCAGTATCAACGGGGGATGATCAGGCTGATGGTGCAACCAATCTCATGCACGATACGGGTTCAGATGTGCTTCTCTTATCTCTTGAAGACAAGAGCGATGTGTGAGTCATTGACTCTGACACATCTTTCCATGTAATGTCACAACAAAAACTGTTTTCATCGTTTGTGAAGAAGGACTTGGGGACAGTCTATATTAGCGATGATCAATCTTGCAAGGTTTCTAGGAAGGGAAATTGTACCCTCAAGATGGAAGGCAGGACCACCTTGATGCTAAACGACGTTCGGCATGTACCAGATCTCAGACGGAATCTTATATCATTGGACAACTGACTGATTCTGATTACAGAGTATCCTTCGAGCAGGAAAGCTGCAAGGTATCCAAGGGTGCCAAGGCGGTAGCACACGGCAAATGCGAGGGGTCTCTCTACATCACTAATGGGAAGATCGACCTCTTGCTTGCTGCAGGACAAGCATCATTATCATCCGATGACTGCATGACTTGGCATCGAGACTTGGCCACATGAGCGAGAAGGGGATGCAGATTATGACCACGAGAGAGAGGCTTTCGGGTCTAAGCAAGATCAATCTGACTTTCTGTGAGAACTGCATCCTAGGCAAACAGAAGAAGGTGAACTTCAACAAGACCAGACCGGCTTTAAAACTACAGAAATTAGAGTTGGTGCACACCGACGTGTGGGGACCTACACGAGTCCAATCTGTTAGCAACTCTCTTTAATTTGTCTCTTTTATTGATGATGCTACTAAAAAACTATGGGTGTTCTTCTTGAAGCACAAGTCAGATGTTTTCATCATCTTCAAGAAGTGACTTTCCTGTATGGAGAACGAAACAGATAATAAGCTAAGTGTCTGAAGTCTAATAATGGAGGTGAGTATTGCAGCCAGGTGTTCGAGAACTTCTGCTCATCCCATGAGATTAGGAGACTGAAGACCGTTCCAGGCATACCTCAGCACAACGGAGTGGCGGAGCGTATGAATAGCACTATCTTGGAGCGTGCCAGAAGTATGGGGATCCACTCCAGATTACCCAAGATAATTTTTTGGGCCGATGGTGTGAATACTGCTGCATACATGATCAAGTGCGGGCCATCCGTGACTCTCAGTTATGAGATACCTAAAGAGGCTTGGACCGAAAAGAAACTAAAGCTAGAGCACTTACGAGTATTTAGTTGTGACGCCTATGTC
Organism: Asparagus kiusianus; assembly: GCA_022839385.1. Classification (NCBI taxonomy): domain Eukaryota; kingdom Viridiplantae; phylum Streptophyta; class Magnoliopsida; order Asparagales; family Asparagaceae; genus Asparagus; species Asparagus kiusianus. The sequence goes on along the minus strand of BQKN01064421.1, from coordinate 131,002 downwards.
ATGACCAATCCTGCAGACCGCTCAAAGATTCATCCAAAGTCAAAGAAGCTCTATTTCATCGGCTATGGAGGAGATGAGTATGAGTACCATTTCTGGGATCATGATGCGCGCAAGGTGGTGCGCGGTCATGACGTCGTGTTGCATAAGAATACGGTGTACAAGACCAAAGAGGTGAGTGAGAGTCAGCTATCTTCCCCTCTTTTCCCAGATATTGCGGACAGTAAGGACAACGGTGAGACACCAGACAACATAGAAGACGGAGACCAAGATAACATGTCGGATGCACAGCAGCAGGATCCAACAGAGCTGCCAATCGCAGTTCGCAAAGCTCTAAGAAATCCGAGGGTGTCAGAAAGGTATCTTTCCACTATGTCTTATCTTCTCCTGACTGACAATAGTGAGTCGGAGAGCTATGAGGACGTACAACAGACTGGCAAAGATCGGGGTTAGTGGGAGTTTGCCATGGAGGAAGAAATGAAATCCTTAACGAAGAATGGGACTTGAGAGCTCGTAAAGCTTCCAAGAAGGCGAAAGGCTCTTCACAATCGGTGGATTTATCAGGTCAAGGATGAAGCCGATGGACGGAAAGGCTACAAGGCGAGACTTGTAGTGAAGGGCTATGTGCAGAAAGCAGGGATAGACTATTCTAACGTTTTTGCTCCCGTCGTCAAGTTGACCACGATCTGGATTGTGCTGAGCATTGTGGCAGTTCGAGATCTTCATCTAGAGCTGATGGATGTGAAGACGACATTCCTTCATGGAGATTTGGAGGAAGAAATATATATGCATCAACCAGTGGGCTTCGAGGAACGAGGTAGGGAGGGCTTCGTGTGTCGCCTGCGTAGTGCTTGTAAGGCCTGAAACAAGCTCCGCGGCAGTGGTACATGAAGTCTGAGAACTTTATGAAGGAGAATGGTTTTCTCAAATGCTACACAGTCCACTACTAATTCATCAAGAGGTATGGCAAATTCTATGTGATACTCTTGATTTATGTTGATGACATGTTGATTGCTGGGCCTGACTTGGCCCGCATTGAGGAGCTCAAAGGGCGTCTCTCCGAGTGCTTCGTGATAAAGGATCTAGATCCAACAAACCAGATTCTTAGGATGAGGATCATCAGAGATAGATCAGCACGGAGGCTGAGGTTGTCACTGAAATCCAAAAATAATCAGTTTTTAATTTATTTTTAGTAATAAAGTTAGAGTCTATTTAGATTAGGAAATAAATTTAGTATTAGACTTAAATTAGATTAGGAAACAAATTCAATTTTGATTCATGATTTGTTTCCTTTATTATATGAAGTCTTTTTACAGTAGGAGTTGATACTTTCTATTTTTTTTTGTAATTCTAATCTTACTAGGAGCGCTATTTGTTTCTCTATTTAAGAAGAGTCATGTAACCTCATGAATTAGAATAACTTTTCATTAATAAAAACTTTCTCTTTTAATATTTTCTTCATGAATATGAAATTTCGTGGATTCGGAGATTGTTCTTTGTGGATTCAGAGAACACTCATTGATTGATTGGTTTCCACTTCCGCACTGCGTTAAAAAGTTAACCCAATTTTTCTCAAAGCAAAATAGACAAACTAGGTCAGGTTTGAGCCTGACCTAGGTTTAGTGGGCAGCCAAACAACCCCTGTGACTTAAAAAAAACACCGAACTATTTCTTGAGACTGAGAGAGGGAGCAATAAACTTGACCTTTGAGAAAGCCAGTGCTTGAAGGTGCAACGATATATGGGATTCCAGCGCACAGATTGCGTTAAAACCCAATAGAATCCAAACCAGACCTCAGCACCGAAGAGCCCAATCCAAGCCCATCGCCCCTTCTCTCCTCTGCTTGGGACGTGCGTAGCTCTATAAACCCACACCAAAACAATGCCCACAAACACACAGAATGAGAAAACCCTGTGAAATACCCAATTCTTCCCTCTCCTGCTCTCAAACAGAGGGCCAAGCCCATCTCTTTGTTCCTCTTCCATATCTCGGTGGGAGACATTGTGGTCATCATCAATTAGTTCATTATATATTAGACAATGGCTGCACGTTATCTTGTTGAGTAGCATGTGAGGTTGGAAGTAGTTGAGGATATCCTGGTATAAAAATGATTGCTGTTTAGACCGAAATAAGCACAAAAATATTAGTTTTAAACAGTTACTCAAAATTTGATAATGTTAGATTAATATTATAACTCAGAAATAAAATTTATTCAAAAAAAAAAAATAAAGTTTAGAAATTCGGTCTGATGGTCAAAGTGTGCAAGACACTGTCCCAAGAATCTAATTGCCTCCTCTCGTACAGGGCTACACGACATTAGGTCTCGGAGATACGATGACTTTCGGTTAAGCGACCTCCTTCTCGTAGGCACAAGCTTCAAGAAGGCTTTGCGAACTCTTCGCGGCTTTCAGCGAACCAGCAAAAGAATAACAGTAAAAGTTGTAATTCGAGAAGAGGAGAGAATGAAGAACTGATGTGATTTTTTTCACTGTTTTTCAAACCCTCGTAGCTATAGGTCATTTTATAGGTTGAAAACCGCTGTTTAGATCCACAATTATCGCGTCCGTTTAGATCCACATTTATCGAGTCCATTTAGATCCACCAATCTCGCACCCGTTTAGATCCACCAATCTCGCAGCTAAATGTTTAACACGTTTTAATTGTTCCAATTTGCAAAATTAAAAATCTAAATGTTAAGGGTCCCTCAATCCGGAGTTGCATTCGTGTCCGCAGGTCATTGGCGCGCGTCTCCCGACCCGAACCCGAGCCCAGCCCAGTTCGGCACGCGCGTGTGTGGTGTTGAGCATAACCCATATTTCCTTCTAGGCATAGGAGAGAAAGGGACGACTTATAAACAACTTTCATTCCCATCTCCTATCCAATGTGGGACTGAACTTCCCCACTCCAGAATCAAATTTTAAGTTATAACTCCAACATATCCAAATGGGACCCACCCATCTTTGTGGTCCCCGACAAAATGTATTTTTTTGTGCTTGAGAGGAAAAGCCGAAATCGTTACGGTGGATGATCAGAGACGCAATCCTCTTTTTCCAACTCTAGCGGCAAGGCCTTCTTTGTGAGCCAAAAGCAGCCGCGCGCAAATGTTAAAAAAAGGGTGACGGCCCCACAAGTAATTATGCACCGAAAGTTCATTGGCACCGAAAATTTTGTTTGTATTATACTATTAATGCATAGTATTTTTCCAAACACTATAAATAAACCCAAAACTCTTAAGAAAAAATTCACCCCAGAAATAACTCCTTTTATAGAAAAGTGAGAGACAGAAAAAATAGAGAGTTTTTCCTAATATCAAGGAGAGGGTTTGTGAGAATTCTTGGAGTGTATCTTGATCAAAAGAGGGTGTTTTCTTTGATCTAATTCTTTTGGAATGTAAAAGAACTGGGCGTCGTTGTTGCACCGTGGAGTAGCTCCATAAGAGTGAACCACGTTATATCTATGAGTATTATGATTGAATTTGTGTTTTTATTCTGTGATTCTAAAATTGTTTAGGTGTGTATTGTGTCTCCGTTTGAGGCGTTCTTGTTGACGTATATCCTAACATTCTTTGCCCTTTTCTTAGTTTAGTCCGCGCTGACCAATTTTGATTTTGTGACAAAGATGATAGTGATATTTGAACTAATTAGTTCATTTATCTGATAAAATATTGTTTACGGCAATGGTATTTATAACTTTCCCTACTGTACGTTTAGCTGTCTAGTGGTGGTCACCGGTCAAATTTGCATGTCAGTGTCCATGAAAGAGAAGTAGCAAATTCATACACCTCTTGTTGCATTTGGAAGGAAGTTTATTAAGATACAGTCCTCTATCTCAGTATCTTATGCTTATGCAATGTTTTGTATACTTCTGTCCCGAGAAAAGGTGTGGATATTGGAGTGTTCTATACTATGTTGGTGAATGGTTTTATCTTTTTTTTTTTCATTCTCATAATCAGCATCCCCCTATGTTTATGATCCTATATGGGAATGACAAATTCTATCTTCTGAATTTCTTTCTATGAACATGCACGGGCACAAGTGGATTTAGCATGTGATCTAATTTCATTCACCTCAAGACATAGTTTTTAGAATAATATATATGTTGGAATTCCTTATTTTGAAATTAATATGTGTTCAACCATTAAAAGTGATCGTTTAAGTTAGACAGGAAGTCGGTAGACCAAGTAAATTGAGCAAAATCTAGATTAACTGTAGATTTTTTTGACACCTGGTTATTGTGTTTTTTTTCTCCCTCAGTGTGTGTTTTTTTGGGTGGGGGGCTAGCAAGGGGATCATGAAATGGTCATAAATGGTTGTCGTGGGCTGTTTTAATATATCCAAGTTATACTTCAAAAAAATTATATATATACAAATTCTTTTTTTTACATCAGTCCCCCAAAACTTAAGTGTTTTGAAATTAGTCCTTCGTTACATTACATTAAAATTCTTAGCCATGGTTAGATCGGTGGTTAACCAGGAACGTACAGCTACCAAATTATCGTAAACAACCAAATTCAATACCAAAACCCAGCAAAATCATGTTAAAAAACAATGAATTTAAGTACACCAGTTTCAAAATCTTCCTCAATTTGTGCTCCTTTGAAATTTTTTTGGGGCTTACATGGGAATGAATAAGGGTATAACTGGTAATACACCCAAGAATGTAAAGATAATGGAGTATTCCCAAATTTTCAATCAACATCCCACAAGTGGGACTAATGTCAAATGATCACTTAAATGGTTTGGTGGTCTGATTTCAAAATGTGAAGATTCGGGGGACTAATTTCAAAATATGAAAAATTTCGGGGACTAATAATGTAAAAAAACTTTTATTGTTGCCTGGTGGGATTGTTAAAACACTACATGACCGAAAGGGCTTTGTCTTGTGCATGGGCTGTTCTAGTATATATTGTTCTTGCGTATCGCAAGCTTGGGTTGTTACTTCATTAGGATGCTAATTGAATTGCTAGGTATTTCCCTTGTGTACACGAACAAGATCAATATATCTTTGATTAAGTATGCACAAGTCTAAACTTTTTGTTGTGCCAGATTCTGCACGTCCTTTTCATTCACAAGTCATTTGTTTGAATTTAGAAGTGTATTTCCAATGAATGTGTTACCTTATTGATTTTCTTAAAAGAAGAATAGGAAAGAGGAGGCTGCATTTCTTGGCCCTCTTGTTTATCTTGACCTCACTCATATATTTTATGCTTAATTATTTGCATTTATTTTTATTATATTTTGGAGTTAATGTGAGAGGTAAGCAAATGGTTTCAGAGGCCTGACACATTTAATAAAGGGAAAATTGCTTGGGGGAACCAAATTAATTTGGGCCAAGCATCCCTACCCCAGCCCAAGAAGCATAACCAAAAAGCCCTTATATAGAAAAAAAGATGCAACAAGCCCCCAAACAGTATAGAGACCCACTACCCAAAAAAATATCCCCAAATTACCCTTCCCAATTTAAAACTGAAACCATCCCTTTCTGAGCGCTGTTACCGAATGTCAAAGAGTTCAAAACCATCTTCCCTTTCAGAACCCTCTTCCTCCAACGCCGACGACAACTCTTTACATCGTCTTCGTCGACTTCGTCTTCGTCGTCTTCCTCGAAGTCCGCCGTAGCTCGTCGTCCTCCTCTCAAGACCGCCGCCGCTCGTCGCCTTCTTCTTCGGCGAACTCTTTACATTGTCATCGTCTTCTTCATCTTCGACTTCGTCGTCTTCGTCGAAGACCACCACCGCTCCTCGTCTTCTTCGAAACCCTCTTCTTCTGAACTCCGCCACCGCTCGTCGTCTTCGTCTTCGGCGACTCTCCTTTACATCGTCTTCGTCGAATCTCATCCGCCGACAAGGACCCCCCCCCCCCATCGCAAACTCGTCGACCGCTGGAGGCTCTCTCCATCACCGAACCGCACAGTGACGCTGCTGAAAATACAGGATGACGAATTCATCACCTCAGACATCTGAATCAGCTACAATAAAGTCTGAGATGTAAGTATCAACCTAATTATTCACATTTGTTCATTTAATTTGTTTGGCATTGTGAATTTATCTAGATTAGAACCCTAAGTTGATTTACTATCTATTGTGCTGTTTTTTACAGTAAGCATGATATCAGAATCTGTTGCAATATACGTGGATATTGTCAATTCATGGATGGAATTGTTCCACGAATGAGGTCTGAACATTGGAAGGCTTATGGATCCTCTAATTTCAAAAACTATGTTAGTTTTTGAGCAATTCCATCAGACAAGGCCACCATCATGCTGCTGCTTGATCACCTGGATTTAGCCATGGGGAAGTTTTTTTTCAAGGATAGCCAAACCGGGACTAAACAAGCATACGCGTTTGATCTAAATTGGGTGCTCCAACATACCCGGTTTAATGATGAAGGGGAGAAACCCGAAGGCAATCGTGACATGGAGAATAGAATATGGACCACATACTTCAACAACAAGCAATAATCACAATACAAGAGTGGCCGAGACTACCTTGAGGCCCTATTGGAGAAATTGGTTCGGTCAAAAAAGAAATCTGATGTTTCAGATTTTGTTATGCTTCAAATCCTCTATCAACTCACAATGATATGCACTCTGACCGCGAGAATGAATGCACTGCGGCATATGTTCAAATATGTGGCTCGGATAGATGCAGTTGATCATTTCCCGTGGGCGATGATCATTTACAAGGAATTGTGGGACTCTTTCAAGGCTGCGAAGATAACGAAGAAGGGGCAGACATATCTTAGCGGATGCACTCCCTTGCTATCGGTGAGTTATCTATGTAGAGTGGAAGTAATATGTTGCATTTGCACCTTATCTGTGATAATTACCCTTTACATGTGATATATGAGATTTATATGTGACATTTGTATCTAATTGGTATTGTTTAAGTTCGCTATTTATTTGTAGTTTGTATGTGATATTATCTTGTTATATGTGATTATTGCCATTTAAATGTGATATATAACACTAATATATGACATTTGTCCCTGCTATTCATTGTTTAATTGTGATATTTATAGTTAATATTTTTTTATGTGATAAGTGTCTTCTACATGTGATATTTTCTAGTTATATGTGACTTTTGTGACCCATGTGTGACATTTTGCCCTGATATGTGATGTTTGTAGTTAATGCGTGATATTATCTGCTGGTATGTGATTGTTGTCATTTACATGTGATATTTGTATCTAATATGTGATACTTTATTGTTTGAATGTGGCTTTTTTTGAAGCTATGATATTATGAGATATCAAACATTAAGGAGCCGGCAAGAGTAGATGAATCCAAGCTACCAATGACCAACTGGACATTGGAGGGTAAGAAGGTGGGTTCATTGCGGACTACAACGATAACGAAGAAATCGGAAGCCGCAATCCACATCTTACCGGAGCAAGACTTGCCGCGGTATATATACATGAGGAGATAAAATAGAAGCCTACAAAGAGGAAGGTTGAAATAGAGGAGGAAGTCACGGGTGAAAAAGCTTTGAGGAAGAAAAGAGTGGAAAAAGAGGTAAACTTGATGACATTATGTGTGATCTTCTTATTTGTGACATTTACTCACTATCAGATTATTGTTAATGTAGGATGAAGCTTATGAAAAGTTGGTGATGTTGAATGAAGCCTATGAGCAAGAACTTGTTGCTCGTGGCGTTGATACGATGGCCATTAAGGCCGAAATTGAAAAAAGATTTGAGGAAGAGAAACATATCAGGCCAAAACAAGAAGAGGTAATAATTTATTTCCTGTTTCAAACGAGGAAAAAAATATTGAGAAAAGTTTGCTGAACAAAATTGGTTACTATTTTGACATTTATGCAGCCTCAAATAGAGAGACAATATGAGGCGGAGAAAGAAGGGAAGGAAGAGGATGTAGAGAAAGAAGGTGACCAAGGCCAAGAAATGGGCATTGAACTTGAGTAGGTAACTCTCCTATGTGATATTTGGTTATTGCCTATGACATGTACACACTGTTTGTGATAGTTCCCTGTTATTTGTGACAATTGTCTACGCTTTGTGACATTCATACGTCCCTTGTGACATTTTGTCTATTTTGTGACGTAAACACTTTATCTGTGATACTTGCTTATTATTTGTGATACATAATTTCCTCATGTGATATATATTCATGTCATATTCTTGTTATATATATTCATTAACTGTGATCTTTATATAGCCTGAAGAAGAGAAAGTTGTTGAGGAAGTTCCTAAAAAAAGAGGGGAAAGAAGAGGAGGGAGGAAGGTGAGGCTACTTTGGGAGAATTTGTCCAGGGGCTACGTGGAAGGAGCCAAAGAACAACAAAGAAGCCTAAGTCCTTAGAATCTCCATATTGTATAGAAATGCCTAAGAAAAAAAATAAAAGGGAAGAAAAGTGTTGTTGTGGTGAAAGATGATGACGACAAGGGGGAGAAGATTGAGGAGAAGCCACGTGAAATGGCACACCTGCCTATGAGAACATCCGTGCCTTAGCTATGGAGAAGGGAAAAAACCGAAAAGGAAAAATTTTTATTAAGGATGTTGAATATGGGCACTCCTTCTTCACAAGACTTTGACATCAGGCTACCAGGAACAGTTGACGAAGGATTCTATCATAATTTCACTGTTCATGACGTACCTAATGTGTCGGATGATGAAAACAAGTGGCTTCAACATTTTCTAACATTAAAAGTTGACAAGTAAGTATTAAGTGTTATTTTGTGATATATATAATTGGTCTGTGATAGTTACCTTGTGTTTGTGACATAAGCACACAAAATGTGATCATTACAGTTTGCCTGTGACATTTAGTGTTATCTTGTGACATTTTGTTGTTGGGTTGGATATGTCATTTATACATTGATTGTGATACATTTTGTAGGAGGAGGATTGTTTTGGAGGTTGAAGACCATAATATCACCAGATATGATATGCTTCATCTTCTACGTGGTGGAAGATTGAAGGATGAGGTTAGTTTTTGTTTAAGTTTCGGTGTTACTCAAGTTTTTGATATTTACATGATTTATTACATTTGCAATCATTAGACTATTGAAGCCCTTGTTGCAAGACTTCAAAACTGGCTCAAGCTGCCCGAAAATACCGCTCGGGATCGCAAATTTGCTATTATCACGTCCTATTTTAGTGTGAGTAATGTCGATCATTTTTTGCAGTTATATGTTATTTGACTTTCTCCCGCTTTATCTCTTTTCTTTTTTCGCTAGATTTGGTTGCTAACTGCTTCAAAATTGGATGAGCGAAATGTCTATAAAAACTATATAAAGAAGCATATCGACAAAGGGAAGGATGTGTTGATAATCCCGATATGTCACGCTGATCATTGACATGTCCTTGAGGTCAATCTGGGGCAAAAAAATGCAGACATTACAGTTCCGCTGGCCACGAGGCATTGGCTAGGGACGTGTTGACCATCCAACTATTTTTAGATAGGATGGTGAGTGGATATGACCAGGTGTCGACATTTAGAGCATTCGAATATGAAGTAGTTCCCTGTCGAACGCAAAAAGGATCGTAAGTTTCTTACACTTAAACAGTTTATTAATGCATGTGATACTTGCATGGGTTAGTGACATTATGGGTGATATTTTCACATCCATATGTGACATTTTGGTATTCGGTGCGACTTTTGGTGCTCATATGTGACATTTTAGTATGATGTGTGACTTATGCTACATTTAGGTCACATTTTGGTATTCTGTGTGACTTTTGTGGTTGTTACGTGACATTTTAGTATTATGTGTGACTTTTAGGGCCCATATGTGACATTTCAGTATTCTGTGTGACTTTTGGGGCCCATATGTGACATTTCAGTCTTCCGTGTGACTTTTGGGGATGTTATGTGATATTTTTACATTCTTTGTGTTATATTCTTGTTACCAGTTACATATCCTGCTATTAAGTGTTATGTTATATTTCTACAGGTATGATTGTGGCATACATGCGTATTTTTTCATCAAGGCGATCCTCGAGGGAAGGGAGATAATGAACGTTGAAGCCTTGCACAGAGAGTCACATATGCTACGAGCAGGACTTGCTGCTCAACTCATATGTGAAGGGCGTGAATGGAAAAAACTACGGTTGAAATTAGACAGTGATGATCCAGAATATTTTTTGTACTTTAGGGGTAGTGATGTACCTATGATTGAGTGGAAGTATTAGACTCTACATGTAATTGTTACATTTGTTTAAACGCTATGATGTAAAGGATAACCAGTATACTAGTTGTGTGTGACATTTGTTGGATTGCTGTGTGAGCTATATGTGAAGATATGTGACCATTTAGTATGTTGTGTGACATTTGGGACTTTTATGTGATGTTTTAGTATGTTGTGTGACTTTTGCTTCTTGTATGTGACATATTGGTATTTTGTGTGACTTTTGAGGCTGTTATGTGACGTTTTAGTATGCTGTGTGACTTTTGCTTCTTGTAAGTGACATATTTGTATTTTGTGTGACTTTTGAGGTTGTTATGTGACGTTTTAGTATGCTGTGTGACTTTTTCTTCTTGTATGTGACATTTGGGTATTCTGTGTGACTTTTGGGGCTGTTATGTGACGTTTTAGTATGCTGTGGTATGTTATATTTTTACAGGTGTGATTGTGTTATGCTCTCGTTACCAGTTACTAGTTGTTGTAAATTCTTGGTGTTCTTTTCTTTAACATATTAAATCTGGACAGGTAATACGTCACGTGAACAGTTGATATGATACGTCACATATAAGTAGTAAATGTCACATGTGTAGTGGCAAAAGTAACACGAATAGGTTATTCGTCACATACAAGCAGTAAATGTCACAACAAAATGGCAAAAGTCACATTTAACAGACAACAGTCACAAAAGCGTTTGCATTCTGTAATCAAACGTTAATCTTGGATAGGTTCGGTGCAAGTGGCTCGGTTATGTCCTTCAGCGTGACATCTTGAGCATCTAATTGCACGTCTATTCTCAGATCTGTTGTTGATACGTCTATTCTTGTTCCTTCCACGTCTCTTTGTCGTCTTTGGGGGAAGAATTCTAACTGTTTCATCTGTTACATCTGGCTTATCATAATTTGGAACAGGAAAGAGAATTGGTTCGTAACTTTTCTTAAAAGCTTCAATCGTCATGAACCAATCGCAAAACTGGTACACATCTTTATGCATAAAGTTGATAGCAGAACACGCATGTTTACATGGTATTCTCAATATATCCCATGCATGACACGTGCATGTTTTGTGATCCAAATCAACTTGTACTGATTTTTGTGATGATACCTCAAAGATTTCAGCTGTAGAATGCGATGCTTCAAGAGTGCTTCCCTTGGTGACATTTTCTTGGAGGATTTTTTCCGCTTCTGGACATAGATAGCTATTCTAATTTTTTGCCATCTCGCGGCGAGTATTCATTCTTTCTATAATTTGTACACGAATGTGATCCATCATATCGCAAATGGGAAGTGTTCTCGCCACACGAATCCAACTGTTGAAAGATTCAGCAACATTGGAAGTGATATGACCATATCTGTGAATCAAACAATAATTTCAAAAATTACAAATTATAGCGTATCTGTCACATATAAATACCAAATGTCACACGCAACTGCTAATGATCATAGCGCAGGGCTAAGTGTCACATTTAATGGCATATTGCCACACGAGACATGTAAAGGTCACAAATGATTTTTAAAAGCTCAAATTCATATAAAAGCATAATGTCACAAGTAAACGTAATGATATTTGACATACCTTATACCAGGAAATACAGAATTCGCCCCAATTACTTGGTGCATAACTTAGAGCTACTTGGTAAGCTCTTTGATCTGTCATCCTAATCTGATGTAAAATAGCTTTAAATTCTCTTTCCATGTACTTGTATGCAACAAACTCCAATAATTTTGAAATATGTTGAGCAGCACTTGAGGCAAAACCCATCTCTCTAAGCTTCAATTTATAATTCTCAACGAGATGAAGTACACATCTAGAGTGGTACACATCTGGAAATATATCTTTCAAAGATTGTTTAATTCCTTTGTCGGCATCTGACAAAATCACTAGAGGATGGGGTGGATTGTACGGTTCTGTTCGATTGTCCAAAATATACCGCAATCCTTGAATAAACCAACTCCGATTTGATTCATTTTCTTGGTCACAAACGCAAAATGCGAATGGAAATATGCCTTGATTACCATCATAAGCAGTCGCACCTAATAGGATCCCTTTGTAGCGATCCTTCAGAAAAGTCCCATCTAGAAAGAGCAATGGCCTACATCCCTTGAGAAACCCCTGTATGCATGTACCATACGACACAAATAAACGTTTGAATCTCGTGTTTTCTTGTTCAATGGTGAAGACACTTCCTGGGTTTGTTTCCATCACCTTCATTTGGTACCTAAAAATGTTGGTTAAATCACAAATAACTTGTTAAATGATGAACAAACATCTAAATATCACATGTAATACTCAAACGTCACATATAAGGTCTAAACGTCACATATAAGGTCCAAATATCACATATAAGGTCTAAATGTCACATATAAGGTCCAAATATCTGATATAATGTCTAAATGTCACATATAAGTCTAAATGTCAAATATAAGGTCCAAATATCACATATAAGGTCCAAATGTCACATATAAGGTTCAAATATCACATATAAGGTCAAGATATCACATATAAGTTCTAAATGTCACATATAAGGTCTAAATGTCACATATAAAGTCCAAATATCACATATAAAGTCTAAATGTCACATATATGGTCCAAATGTCACATATAAGGTCTAAATGTCACATAGAATTTTGACATGTCACATTTACAGTTCCTGGGTTTGTTTCCATCACCTTCATTTGGTACCTAAAAATGTTGGTTAAATCACAAATAACTTGTTAAATGATGAACAATATCTAAATATCACATGTAATACTCAAACGTCACAAATAAGGTCCACATATCACATATAAGGTCTAAGTGTCACATATAAGACCGAAATGTCACATAAAAGGTCCAACTATCACATATAAGATCCAAATGTCACATATAAGGTCCAAATATCACATATAAGGTCTAAATGTCACATATATGATCTAAATGTCACATATAAGGTCCAAATATCACGTATAAGGTCCAAATGTCACATATAAGGTCCAAATGTCACATATAAGTCTAAATGTCACATATAAGTCTAAATGTCACATATAAGGTCCAAATATCACATATAAGATCTAAATGTCACATATAAGTCTAAATGTCACATATAAGGTCCAAATATCACATATAAGGCCCAAATGTCACATATAAGGTCCAAATATCACATATAATATTCAGATATCATATATAAGGTCTAAATGTCACATAGCATTTTGACATGTCACATTTACAGTTAAGTGTGATAGATATACGTTCTAAAGGAGACATCAACAATTCGCTTGGACTAACCAGGATAGTAAATCATATGAATGCCTTGCGCAACCAAATATTTGGTCTTTTGCCGTCTCCTTAGCACGCCAAGCTTTAGAATAATTAACTCTTAATCCATATTGAGAGTGCAATTCCTTTCTAATGTCAGTTGGGGTAATATATGGACGACTCTTCATAATTGATTGTAGCATACTCGCAATCCACCTTCTTGATGCTCTGAAGTGACCAGCTGTGCTATTATGTTGTCCGCATGTATGTTGAGGAACAAATTTTTTATAGCAAAGGTCGACACATTCCTCAATGGTGAAGGAAAAAGCAACCACGGGCATTTTGTTTCTTTTCTGAACATGCAACTAGCACGAATACGTTTTGGCTCATTGTTAACATAATTAAAAGCAAACTTCTTAGCTATAAAGTAGTATATAAGAGTCATTCTAACTTCTTTTGCACTTTCAAATTGCTGTCCTTTTCTAGTAATTGCCTCGTGCCACCATGCTGGGATCCGTGACGAGTCACTTACTACGTCGTTCATCATCCACACATGCTCTCCTTGAGGGTTGTCGTTTGTGATCCTCTCTGATTCCTCGATTGTGATTCTCTCATAAGGTTCCTCGATATGCTCTGATGACTGTGAGCTAACATTAGGAACACTGCAGGTTGAGAGGTAAGGTCACAAATAAGTCATGTGTGATACTTACCAGTAAAGTCACATATAAGACCTAAGTATCACAAATAAAGTCCATATGTCACAAATAAAGTCAATTTGTCACGTTGGATGTCTTCAGGTCACATATATAACGTAATATGTCACGTGTATCCAGAACCTGAAAATATATTTTTGAATACTTACCTAAGCTCCGTTTCTGTCCCTATGGCATGAGTGGGTCCTTCATCTCTTTTAGTAACAGTCATGGTTACTGTATTTAACCCCATTGAACGATGATAATCTATCATGTTGAGAATATCTTCATCTTTTGAAAGCTCAAATGAGACATTGGGAAACCTCTCAATAGAGTAACTTATCAACAAACTTTCGTACGATTCTCTAAAATTCTCTGCAACGATCATCTTCAATTCAGCTAATCTTGTTGTCGAATTGACTTTAATGAGGGTTGCATTACTGTTAAATGAAATCACGCACATTAAAGAATCTTCCATTGTGGTTGTTGAAGAAGTTAAGAGGACAAAGTTAAGAATATAAATGGTTGTTGAAGGTCTTAGTAGTAGATCTAAAGAGGGAAGAGTATATATTACATTGAAATGAGGCATGCAACAATTTTGGAGGGAACTTAGTATCTTTTTCCCTCCAATTTTCCCTTTTCCCTCCATAAAACCTCTCTAGTGTACAGATATAAACGGAAGTGACTTCCGATTTGATGGGTTGCTTTGTTGGCCAACAAGATAAAAAACTCACCAGCCTACACCAAAATCAGAGGAGTACAAAGCGTAAAAAGGGCAATTGGCAAAAATACACTATAAAGTACATATACAATCTTGGGTTTGGGGTGTAAAAGCATTAAAACTTGGGTCAAGGTGCCCCCAAGTGGTTGACTCTAGTTGGGGGTGGGGATGAATGACCCAAATTAATTTGGTTCCCCCAAGCAATTTTCCCTTTAATAAATCGAGTCATTTTGTAGCCATTTTGTAGCATGTCTAGGACAATTTAATCCGTGTTCATCACTTTGTCCCTTGAGCAAATTTATCCAACTAATGATTTCTTTACTTATGCATCAAATTTGACTCGCTATTTTGTTGTGTTTTTTTGGATGTTCTGCTGTCCTTTTTTTTCCCCACTTTTTTCCTTCTCATTATCTCAATGAATCAGCTGATCTGTATAATAGGGAAAGAAAGAAGAAAAAAACTCATTTCCAGTAATATATTTTTAGAATTATTACTTATCTTAGTCAAAACCTTAGTGGATTTGGGCAACATAGACCTGAGGAGAAATAGGTTTTCATATATTACAAGTTTTCCACCTCCTCAAAATACAATGCACACGAAGAAAAACTTACCAGTACAGACAGAAATCCATCTCCTATTCAGCCTTAATGAACACTCATTTAAGAGCTCGGATACTGTCAGTTAGGAGAAAGTTGACAGAAAAGATCACCTCCTGATCTCTTCTGTGTCCGAGCCTTGTTACCTGATACTCAAAGTATGTGCACACAGCAAGTTACTATTGCTAAACAAAGAGAGGCTAACGTGGTCCAAGGAGGAATTCTTCCCTTGTCCTTCCCAAAGAACATTGCCCCATAAACAGGCGCATTGATTGCAACCATCAATCCACAAAGGACCAATTGTGCAAAATAGTAGTTCATTCAGCCCTGCAACCCCTTCATAAACCAGTAGACGCATCAATCCACCCAACAAACAACCAAGGTTGAGCATTGCGATTGTTGCTGTGATTGTAAACATAGGAGATGAAGATCCAAATTCCGTGACCTCGTTCTCATACATCTTGCTCTCATCCCCATCACTGACCTTTGCTGTGATTGTAAATGACAACTTGGAGAATCCCAACAGCTTTAGGATAGTATCACTGGCTCCATATAGGAAGGAGGTCAATCTTCTATAGACCCACATTCTTTGCGAGTTCCACCATCCAAAAAATGTATCTCCACACACTAAGGGTTCAGCTATCCTGTATATGTTCTCTGCGATGATTACATAGACAAAATCTGTAAACCAAGGACTAGATACCCGATAGTCATTAATATTATATTGCATCAGGTGGAAACTAATAAAGAAGAGCTAGAGGGTTGGTGTTTATCTTCACATACGTACCTTAATTTGGGTATAAAGACATTCCTTTGAGGAGGCAAAGAGGAGGGGTTATGAGGTATAGTAAAGTGTCGGCAAGGAGTATGGAGCCCACAATCCATAGATGCGGTAGGCTATTTGGAGTCTTATATTAATTTTCCCATAGCCTCGAATGAAGGAGCACTTCTTAGAGAGTAATATTTGGAAATTACGTCGCTCCATCTCTTGTGTTGCACCGACGATTGCTCTAGTGTTGTTGGGGCGAACCCTAGGAATCCTCTTCTTGACGGATTGTGACAGATGGATCTCCACCCCCTACACTGAATTGCTAAACTGGTACTTACACCTTCAACCAGGCAACCATATTTCAAACCTACCTCTTTTCCCCATAGGGTGTTGTTCTCGTAGGTACATGTAACAAGGCCCTCAGCTCTCTCCTCGACGGTGCTTGTATTTTCTTGTGATTGACTTACATTATCTCTTATCCAGTCTTCCGTGTGGTTGCGACTGTACTTCTTTCCACATATACTCTTACGTCTATGGAAGCATCCAGTACCTATATGTATGGTGGCCCTCCCACATTGTATCCAGTTATCTCACCCTGTGAAACCAAGAAACAACATTAGTAATGTTTGTAGAAACGAATTGAGTGGCTATTTTCTCCGTGTGATTTTTACTCACCGCACATATCACATTTATGGAATTTGCATAGAGGTCATTCTTAGTTTTATCAGATAAGTATTGGCGGTATTGCACATAGGCAATGTCATGACTCCTCTCATCTAGCACTGGTAGAAAATCAAGCATCCTAGACGGATTAAACTAGACAGAAATTTCCGTCTAGATTAATCTGTTTAGGTTTGCTCAATCTAGACGACCTCGCCTGCGGAGGTTTGATTCTTCACCCAAATACAACAATCTCCCACTTGGAGAACAAATCGTCAGCAGGCTATCTCAACAAGCATCATCTCTTGTGTGGCTCTACCCTCATCACCTATGCATGAAGGCCAACTAAAGTTACGCACAACTCCAGTTTCTGAACGGTCACCGTATTTGTTAACATATCTGCTGGATTCTTACTTCCTGGATCTTAATTTGAGTAGTCATCAACGTCACTTCCTAATTTCCAAACCTTGAAGGAACATTGGAGCTGGATTCAACCTGTTGAAAACTTCTTCCAAAATATACATTCATCAAATAACCACTAAAATAATCTCATCATATGAATTAAAATCAACACTAATTATCCTCTATGTTTAAAGGTCTACACATATCCTATTACATGAGTGAAATAATATCTACCTACTAGAAATAAAATTCAATCTTAATGAGAAAATCTCCTTATTACAAATCCTCCAAAATTCAACTAATATCATAATATTCATTTAAACTTCACCTAAACCTACAATTTGCAATTTGTCAAAGACCAACCAGCTTTCTCAAAATTTTTCAAAGAATTATGAGTCTCTTCAATCCACCTAGTCACAAGTCACTAAAAAAAGATAAATACAAGATAATTAGTTCACAATTAAACAAGTAGACAAATTTATACATTAAACACTGGTTTGGTAAAAATTAAAATACTATGATTTGATAAACACAACATTAAAATAGTAGAAAATCTTCAAAACTCTCATAGTTATTCAAATTATTGAAAACTTGAAAATCATGCAATAGAATATAAGCATGCACGTCTCAATGTGGTAAACACTTTAATACTCCGGTTGACTTGGTAGACCCCATAATTATTAAGCCCATGGTTCTGGACGGTGAGTCCCAAACTTGGGTTCTTAGTGCTAAAATAAAAGCCTTATAGAGGCACACTAAACCCTATTTAAATGACTTACTTATCTCCTACATATCATGATATATTAACTTTAGATGCATATGCTTTAAGAAAAATGAACAAAGTCTATATAATCAAATATTTAATAGAGAAATGCCAAAGGCCAACAAATAGTAAAATTAACCACACATGAATTTCAATCTACTATTATATGAACAAGACATGACTCTGGATAAAGAAAAATAAGCATAGGTTATATCAAATATCCATGTGCATAAAATTTGATCAACAAATGTATGTGAGTAAATGACACAAAAAGATATAATCCATCAAAAATAAGTCCACATTTACTTAATATAATTTTATATAAAAAATACATAGCGTAAAATGCATACATTCACCACTTACAAGAATACCAAGGGAATATCCAAATAACGCCTTCCACAGAGCCTCTAGAAACCCCTAAAAATAAAGAGAAACAAAACACTAATATTACAAACATATACCCAACGATCACCGCCTAGTCTACTTCTTTATTACTAAAGGAGAAAAACAAAAAACCTAAAATGAACAGTAAATTTTCTAATTTTCCACGTATTTTCTCATCAATTCTCCACAACCATCCACTAATGAGTTAATTCATCGCAACCGTCCAAACTCCCCACGTTTCAGAACCAAAACCGCCCCTTTTCTCTCTAACCAACCTCTCCTCTCCAGATCCACGCTTTTCTCTATGTATCCCAATCTCCCATCGCTACCGTTTCCTCGCTCTCTAAATTCTTTTTCCATTGATCTCTGCTTCTCCCGACACTACTCACTCCTCTCTCTTCAAATCACCATGGTTCTCGAGGTCTGCAATCAATCCCTCATCTTAGTTTTTTAACTCTTGGGTTTTTACAAATGATCAAAGATTGAAATCCCCCCTCCCCCCCGCAGACTACGATGATCTGCGTCGACAACTCGGAGTGGACGAGGAACGGTGATTACTCGACGTCTCGATTAAAAACCCAATAAGTTCGTTGCATCAACATTCGGGACATCGCTGCGATGGAGAAGGAGAAGGGACTGAAGCTATTCGGCGTCATAATCGAGGCGATGGTCGAGGAGCCAATCGAGGAGGCGGCGATAAGAAAGAGCAAGAGTACTGTGGATTTAGCATCATGCTCAGCGAATCAGAGCTCTATGGATAATGAGTACCTGTCCGATGGCGGGCTCACTCAGAACTCGAGGACTAGGGCTCGGCAAGAGAGGAAAAGAGGTAACTTTTTTGAGTTTAAAGAAGTCGTAATTTTGGGGATAATATTGAGATTTGATTTATGGGTCTCATTTCTTCGGTGAGGTTTAGTTTAGGAATTCGTTATTTTTTTCATTCTACGGGAACTTTGAGTTGGATTGATTTGTTCAATTTGTCCTATATCTGTATGGTTATGTGAATACTTTGGATTTATTAAGGATGTGGAATCAATATAAGCATAGGTTTTGATGAATTCATAACTACGCATTAGGGAGATTTATTTATCATATTTATCATATTTGTTGAAGATCAGCAGAACAAGATCTAACTAGATAGAGTTATATATATGAGATTTTATAGAGTGACTGTGAAATTATTGAGGAACTTGGAGTTATAGTGTATTGTTATTTTGTGGACCTTTTTGTTCTCTATGCAATGCTTTGGGCTGTTTTAATGAAAATAAGTGTATCATAGAAATATAATATACGAGTTAAATGAGATTCAGTTGAATAATTAACAATATGAAGTATATTATTTATTCATGTTTTGGGTTGCTTGGCTGCCTCTAGGTTATGGAAAGAACCTGATAGGAGCTTCTGGATGAGATGTCGTTGGTATATGACTCCAGAGGAGACTGCGGTTAGGAGGCAATCTCATAACTTACGAAGGGAACTTTACTGTACAAACCATTCGAGTGACATTGAGGTTAAAATTTCCATTTATCTTTTTTTATAAAAAAATTCACAGTCCTAATAGAACATTGGGACTTCATATTTCCTTTATGAATAATATTTGTCACGTGTCATCCAGGTAGAAATTATTGCGGCTTAATGCATCGAGCAGTTATGTAGAAATTATTCTTAATTGTAGTCCACACTAAAGAATATCAGTGAGACAAACTGTAGTCGTAATATGTATCGATATTTTGATTTTGTAGATGTCATGATCCTTACTGTGTTTTATTTTAATTTATTACTATTTTTGAGAAACTATTATATCGAATAGATATTGGTGTCATGGATTACTAAATGTTCACCTGGAAAGCTAGGCAACATGTCATTTTAAACCCTTTTTGACATTTCTTTTGTCAACCAATTATATGGGATTTAGTACTGTACAAGCATATTCTTCTGTCCAGTTCAGGTTAGCTCTTTGAATTTGGTTAAAAATAATAATAATATGGTGTTTCTTTTTCTTTCAATTTTGTTAGGTTTTATTGAAATGAGTGTTCTGGGTTTTGTAGAAAAAGGAGGTCGAAGAGGCGGCAGGCGAATGATTTGATGCCTGCTATAGTTCTTTTCCTTGATGATGGGGAAGATGAATCTAAAAAAGGTTGTCATTTATTGTTGACAATTTTGAAATCTACAAGAAAACAACTTGCAATGTATCTCCGATTATCTAAAATAGGTGTAGGCATCAAAAAATACTTACAGACATCCAAATACCAATCAAAACAACATGAAAGAACAATTTACACGTCATCAAACAACACATGCTGGCGCGGCAGGACAAAGTGTCGCGGCTAAGGCGCGGCAGGATAGAGTGCCGCGGCTAAGGCGCGGCGACCCATGGTGCCGCGGCCAAGGCGTGGCAGCATACAGTGTCGCGGCTTAGACGCTACAACCTAAGGTGCCGCGGCTGTTTTATAGGAGTGTTGTGACGGTTACGAGGCAGTTATACGATGGTTTCTGAAGTCCACGTGGCGATATATCAGAAATAGAACGTGTGCTGACGTGGAAAAGCTGTTAAACCACGTAAAAAAGTGGTTAAAGATCGTGGGAGAGCGGTTTCAAACACGATGGAACGTGCTGGTAACTATCTCTTCAGCCGCGGCAGCCTATACTGCCGCGCCAATAGCCGCGGCAGTGTAGACTGCAGCGGCCAAAGAGTAAACACTTGGGTAGTTATTTCACCCTATGTTCGCTGTGGTGCACTTCTACCCCTATAAATACCCTCCTAAACGCGAAATAAAGGAGAGAGAGCAGATTTGGGCAAAGAGACTTGAGCTTTTGGAGATTTTGAGGAAGAAAGAGAGAATTTCCACCCTTTGACAAGCATCATTCGGTGATTCCTAGAGATCTAGCTCAGACTTGATCTTTGGAAGAGTGAATATCTTACATCGATAAGATACTCGCTTCAAATCCCTACTTCGATAAACGAAGGAAGGATCTCAATACAACCTCATGATCTTCGAATCGGTGGTCAACGAGCCAAAGCACTCCCGGCACAGGCAAAGTCCCACAAAACAGTGTTCGATAAACGAATTCTGTGTTATTTTCTTCAAGAGTTGTAATTTTTCTTATTTTCATTGTAATTCTTTGTAATCGAAAGAAGATTAATGGAATCTATGATGGAAACAACTTTTGCTGAAAACAAACTGGCGACCACAGTGGGAGCCAACGGTCTCGCTGCCGAGACCGTCGTGTTACAGCCGATCAAGATTCCAGTTGAATCCACGGTCGAGTACGAGTTTGACCAAATCAAGTTTGAGGAATATCTCTCATCGTCCTCTTCAAGATATTCATTGTTTCGCAACTACAAGAGGATCTCATCATTGAAGAAGGTTCACACACCAAAGAAGGTTAAATGTGAAGACTCTCACCCAATTGTTGTCGAGGCCTCCCCTCGCAACATTATCCTGGCGACCCTCAAAGCCGGAAGCTCTGCTCACGGTGATTTCTCCTCAATTGAGGAATCATTCAATCGAAATTTGCCGGCACTGACAAAAAGAGCTCGTCAGAGACAGCGTCAACGCCGCGCTTGCCAAATGGCTAAGGCCTTGGAACAAACCGACGGGGTTCGTTATCACGCGGACCTAGAGTCGAGGAGGCATCGAGTGGTTCAGTTGTCTCAACAAACAATTACTCATGTCTCTGTTAAGCTAACGACGGATGAATGGACTCTTGTCAAAAGGGTTCGTTCAACTCTCAAAGAACGTATACGAAAGCATCGTGCAAATGCCGCTCATGCCCGTGCTCTTTTGCAACAAAGACAAGAAGAGAAGGAGGGAATGGTGTCTAAAAAATCACCAAAAACTAGCAAAGTATGGATCCCCAAATCCAAACTCGTACGAACATTGGATCTGCAGAACACAACCTTTGACCGCGGCAGTCTTCACTGCCGCGGTGCTTCCTTCAACCGCGACAGCTTATACTGTCGCGGCGGCTCCTTCAACCGCGACAGTCCCCGTTGCCGCGGCACAATGTTCAACCGCGACACCAATCATTGCCGCGTCCAAAAGAAGTTTCACAAGAGTATTCCTTCAACTCCGTTGACATCCGTTCCTGGTTCATCTACTGCAATCACTTCTGATATGTTACCAGTGAATCCATGGGTCAGTCCTGACTTGTCAATGGTGGATCGCCTTGGTCTTTTACCTGATGATCGAGGTAGAATTCCAGTTAAAGAACGTTTGAGTCCGGTGAATGAACCCCAAATAGATTATTATACTGGGGGTCGTAAGTATCCTACTATCAAGTCAAAGCAATTCCAAGTTGGGAAAATTTTAATTTCCACCCGCTTGGAGACTTGTAATAAAACTCAGGAGCCCGTTAAGACTCCACACCAGCAAGGGGGTGGTTCTAAACGTGTGACTCCTGACGTGACCTTGGATCAATCGAATGCAACAATAAATTGTCCTGAGGATGCCAACAAGGCTTTACACCCCAAGAAGAAAACGTGTTCGTCAAAAGACATCGTTATACCTGGGGGATCATACCAACAGACGATAGGATTTTCCGGCAATCATACCGATGAATCATACTATCAAGCTGGGGGTATGAACAAAACTCGAAAGAGAATTATTCGAGAAATAAGCTCTCGTTATTCCTGTGCACGTCTTATTGGAGCAGCACTATCAAAATGTGGCTGTTTCAAACGAGGAATCATCCCACAAAGAACCTCAGCGTTCCCGAAACTTTTCACCAAAATGTTAAAGTCCAAACCGAGACATTTCCATAAGAGAAGATCAGCTGTCCAAAATGACGAATTCCCTGAAGTCACCATCAACATGGCTGATAAAGGAAAATCTAAGCGGCATTCAAGTGAATCAAATCCCGACTTTTCACCGAGAAGAAAAGTCAACTCAAGTATTGCTCAACGGATGTCTCGACTCCAGTCAAGAGTCAGCATACGTAGGGACTACAAGGGAATACATGAAGGAATGTCCTCGGAGGATGAGCTCTCAGACACTTGTTCTGCAATCGCTTCGGATGATACAATATCTAGCACAGGACAAATCAGAGAAGTGTTCACAATCACTGCTGATCAGTTTGCTCAAATACTTCAGGAAGCTCTAGCCAAACAACGTGAAGAAATTAGAGCCGAAATGAAGACAGAGATGGAGTCGGCTATCCAACAAATGAAAGAATTGTTAGCTCAACGACCTCAACCTCTTGAGTCCAACCAACGAGCTGAATCCAGCCGTCATGCTCAAAATGTCATAGACGACAGTGATCCAGAAGTTGATGAAGTCATCTTGGCTGATACACCTCCCAATAGCAATAACGCTGGGGGTGGTTTAACGGATTCTCCCAACAATGACATTGGAGGTGGTTCGATGGCGCCTCTTACAGGGGGTGATCAAACTCATTCTCCTCGATGTCCTTCGAATGAAGATGATGATGAGAGAATGAAAGAGCTTGAAAACAAAATCAATACTTTAATGACGGCTCAAGAGGTGAAGAAGACGGGTATTCCATGTCCCTATCCAAGAGAATGGGATTCAATTCCATACCCGACAAAATTCAATCTAATTAACTTCACACCATTTGAAGGAAAGAGCTCGCCTACTCAGCACTTGATTTATTTCAAGTCTCATTTGGGCATGATATCTGGAAACGAGGCTTTAATGGTCCGGTCATTCGTTGGCACCCTTCGTGGACCCGCCTTCGATTGGTATCGACGTCTCAAACCAGAGAGCATCAATTGCTGGGATGACATGGAAAGTTTGTTCCTCAGTAATTTCTTCGATGATGATACCGAAGTGTCAATCGGAACCCTTTTGGATGAAAAGCAAAATAACTGAGAGTTGGTCGATAATTTTATCAAACGCTTCCGTAACAAGGCAATGAATTGCAGAGATCCTGTCACAGAGGAGTTTATCCTGCAGACATGCCATAACAATCTTTCCATCGATGTATTGGAAGTCCTGGGGGTCGTGCCTTCGACCACTTGGAAAGAGTTAAAAATACGTGGCGAACAAGCTGAACACTTTCTTAAAAGAAAGAAAGTTGAGAGAAGCCAACCGACGACATCTATAACCGCGGTGAATGCGACTCTCGATCCGAAATTCCAAAAGGAATACTCTTTCGAAGATGATGAAGCTCCAGCCATCTTAAAATACCTCCTTGCCAACGATAAGATCGAGCTACCACCTATTAAAGATCAAGAAGGTGCTAAGATGATCACGGATCCAAACTACTGTGCATACCACAGAAGGGTCCTTCATCCTACCGAGATCTGCTTTGGATTAAAAACAAAATCCAAGCTTTAATTGACTCCGGTGTCATAACGGCCAAACAAGCCAAATGAGGACGCATAAACTACTTTTCCACCATACTCCATTGGATGCACGAGTATAAACTGCTTTTCCACCTAACTCCAGTGGGTGCACGAGTATAAACTGTTTCCCCTCACTCCAAAGAGTATACGAGTATAAACTGCTTCTCGGTCATCCAATTAAATACATCCCAGCTTCACAAAGGAAGCTGGGGGTGGATGATTTATGTAACGGGAAGTTCCTAGATAATCTTATATTCTTAAGGATAACCCGAACATACGACTGATGATAACGTATTCCTCGTTATACCTAGTTTTGCAAAGAAAGCTGGGGGTCGATAATTCATATGACGGAAAGTTCCCGGAAGAATGTTAAACATAATATTTTTAGGGATAACCCGATTATTATGAATAAAATGATAAACACTAAACTTCTATTATGATTTCTGAACATTCTTTTGCTGAGATGAGATTTGATCACTTCATTAGATCGATTTTCCCTCACAAAACTCTCATTGGTGTTTGACGACTCACAGTCTCCCACCACAGAATCACCCCCACCGATCAGATTAATTGAAGTTGGGGCCACCAAAATTCTTTCCATTCAAACTTCCGCTATATTCATGCACTCAACACTTTCATGGTTAGAGTCCGGATATAATGCTTAGAATTTTGATCGGTCGATCCTTGACGAATTGTCAAACCCCTTCGTGTTAAGTCTTTATCACTTGACACCGAAAAATCCACCGAGTGATTGGTACGAGTCAGCACTCCCACTGTGATTTGATCGAGTCCACACTCCCGTTATGATTTGTACTCCCACTGCTCCCATTTGGTCAAACCTTTAAACAGTTAGGACCAAAGCCAGAATCCCCTCTCGATTCGTTCCATGAACGAGAGGTCCGCAAATTGAACGATCAAACCTTTAAACAGTTAGGATCGTATCAAACTCCCACCTGGTCAAACCTTTAAACAGTTAGGACCAAAGCCAAAATCCCCTCTCGATTCTTTCCATGAACGAGAGGTCCACAAATTGAGCGATCAAACATTTAAACAGTTAGGATCGTATCAAACTCCCACCTGGTCAAACCTTTAAACAGTTAGGACCAAAGCCAGAATCCC
>BQKN01064421.1:85502-105207 GCA_022839385.1 Asparagus kiusianus | reverse complement strand
CCCACCTGGTCAAACCTTTAAACAGTTAGGACCAAAGCCAGAATCCCCTCTCGATTCTTTCCATGAACGAGAGGTCCACAAATCAAACGATCAAACCTTTAAACAGTTAGGATCGTATCAAACCCCCATTTGGTCAAACTTTTAAACAGTTAGGACCAAAACCAAAATCCCCTCTCGATTCTTTCCATGAACGAGAGGTCCACAAATCAAACGATCAAACCTTTAAACAGTTAGGATCGTATCAAACCCCCATTTGGTCAAACCTTTAAATAGTTAGGACCAAAGCCAAAATCCCCTCTCGATTCTTTCCATGAACGAGAGGTCCACAAATTGAGCGATCAAACCTTTAAACAGTTAGGATCGTATCAAACTCCCACCTGGTCAAACCTTTAAACAGTTAGGACCAAAGCCAGAATCCCCTCTCGATTCGTTCCATGAACAAGAGGTCCGCAAATTGAGCGATCAAACCTTTAAACAGTTAGGATCGTATCAAACTCCCACCTGGTCAAACCTTTAAACAGTTAGGATCAAAGCTAAAATCCCCTCTTGATTCGTTCCATGAACAAGAGGTCCACAAATCGAGCGATCAAACCTTCCTACAGTTAGGATCATCTCGAAACTCCCACTTGGTCAAACCTTACTACAGTTAGGACCACAACTAAATCTCTTTTCGATTCATTTTGCGAACGAAAGGTCAACTTTTGAATTGGATAATCAAACCTTATGACAGTTAGGATTATTCAAACCAATCCAGATTCTCTAAGTGGAGATCCCACCTCGAGTTTCTTTTGCATCAGGAGATAGAATATAAAATTCTTCCTCTCCGATTTTGGGTTTATCTCTACCAACAAACAAGAGACCAGGAGATAGAATATAAAATTCTTCCTCTCCGATTTCGGGTTTATCTCTACCAACAAACAAGAGACCAGGAGATAGAATATAAAATTCTTCCTCTCCGATTGCGGGTTTATCTCTACTAACAAAAAAGAGACCAGGAGATAGAATATAAAATTCTTCCTCTCCGATTTCGGGTTTATCTCTACCAACAAACAAGAGACCAGGAGATAGAATATAAAATTCTTCCTCTCCGATTGCGGGTTTATCTCTACCAACAAAAAAGAGACCAGGAGATAGAATATAAAATTCTTCCTCTCTAGGATCGGGTTAATCTCTACCAATAAAAAAAGAGACAAGGAGATAGAATATAAAGTTCTTCCTCTCCATCTTCGTCGGGTGGTACGTTCCCGTATAAACGACAAAGCCTATGTATTCAACATCATAGCACTAAGTCTAAGAGAGTTTATTCTTTTAGCACAACGTTACATGTAGAACGGACTTAAACAATCTGCATGCTAGCCCGACTCAAACGGTAGTCGGTAAAGGCTAACCAAACCCGTTGATGGCTGAGAATTTGCCAAAAATTCTATAAATGTGAGAGTCATCGATGCACCAGCTCCATTAGTTGGTCTCATGGCTCGAGGATCCAATAACTTCAGAATAAAATTCGTACATGCAGATGAATCAGCTTTAATAGATGGTCCTGCAGCTCCGACATTTGGAACCGCTATGCTCCAACGCCATAAGAGCTTAAACTGTGTAGACTCCAGTAAACACACGAGGATAAACTGTGTTAACGCCTGTCAACGCGCCAATGATTTTTGCCAAAATAAGGCTAATGGATGATCTTAGGGGATTCAATTGCGATCCAGATATGAATTCCTAATGAAGAAAACCAGTTCAACGACAAGAGCTAATTCACAAATCAAAACATCAGTTTCAGTTCAAGACTTTGACAATGGTCAAGCGAAAAACGCAGCACCAGAAGAATTTTAGTTATTCTACAAAGCACTGAGTAGGCTAAAAGATGAAGAAGTCAAGGATTGAAGCCATTCACAGACCATTCTACGCAATTTCCTCAACAAAGAACTGGAGAAATTGCAGGGAAAAGCTTATCATATCCAAAGTGTCCCAGACTCCTCTCTAAAGAAATGATGAGTCTGAGATACTTTGGAGGGGGTATCTGTAGGCATCAAAAAATACTTACAGACATCCAAATACCAATCAAAACAACATGGAAGAACAATTTACACGTCATCAAACAACACATGCTGGCGCGGCAGGACAAAGTGTCGCGGCTAAGGCGCGGCAGGATAGAGTGCCGCGGCTAAGGCGCGGCGACCCATGGTGTCGCGGCCAAGGCGCGGCAGCATACAGTGTCGCGGCTTAGACGCTAGAACCTAAGGTGCCGCGGCTGTTTTATAGGAGTGTTGTGACGGTTACGAGGCAGTTATACGATGGTTTCTGAAGTCCACGTGGCGATATATCAGAAATAGAACGTGTGCTGACGTGGAAAAGCTGTTAAACCACGTAAAAAAGTGGTTAAAGATCGTGGGAGAGCGGTTTCAAACACGATGGAACATGCTGGTAACTATCTCTTCAGCCGCGGCAGCCTATACTGCCGCGCCAATAGCCGCGGCAGTGTAGACTGCAGCGGCCAAAGAGTAAACACTTGGGCAGTTATTTCACCCTATGTTCGCTGTGGTGCACTTCTACCCCTATAAATACCCTCCTAAACGCGAAATAAAGGAGAGAGAGCAGATTTGGGCAAAGAGACTTGAGCTTTTGGAGATTTTGAGGAAGAAAGAGAGAATTTTCACCCTTTGATAAGCATCATTCGGTGATTCCTAGAGATCTAGCTCAGACTTGATCTTTGGAAGAGTGAATATCTTACATCGATAAGATACTCGCTTCAAATCCCTACTTCGATAAACGAAGGAAGGATCTCAATACAACCTCACGATCTTCGAATCGGTGGTCAACGAGCCAAAGCACTCCCGGCACAGGCAAAGTCCCACAAAACAGTGTTCGATAAACGAATTCTGTGTTATTTTCTTCAAGAGTTGTAATTTTTCTTATTTTCATTGTAATTCTTTGTAATCGAAAGAAGATTAATGGAATCTATGATGGAAACAACTTTTGCTGAAAACAATAGGCTATAAGTATTTATCTCAAATTTATTGAAGTGATTATCATCTATTAATTATCTGAGAATTTTTTTTCAATTTTGCTTCAAACCATGTTTATATTTCACCCTAGTAAACAAGATAAGTATGATTTATAATTTTTTATCTGCATTAAATTTTTAAAATGAAATGAGAAAAATATCTACCTAAATATTCTTAAAATTTGTCTATATTCTTATATTTAATTCCTAATGTAATCTTATTCATATCTTACAAGTTATATTTATTTACAAAAATAGGTGCGGAAGAGGTACTAGATCACGTATCCTATAACATAGGAATGTGAGGGAGAAAACCCGGGTAAAAATTACAGAGGATGCCATTGGTACTACAAAGGAGCACTGAAGCTGTTAGCTTAATTTATAAGCCAACCACTGGAAATTATTTGTTTAGTACTAAATTAACTATTGAATCAAACTTGATTGAATATCTGAACGAATAAAAAAAGCAAAAAACACACCTATAATTCATATCTAAAGTATAATACTTTATTTTGATAACATGTTCAATATTTGCATAAATTTTTTTAGAACCCATGCTTTGCACGGGTCTAAATACTAGTAATTAAATAATGGGAAAATGCCTTCTAGCCCTTGATCGAGAAATCTATGCATGCATGCCCCATGAAAAAAAATCAAAAGCTAACCCCCCCTAAACCCAACGAAACAATCACTTAACTCCCTCATACCACTTTACAGTTCATTTATGTTTTTATTCCCCTTTTACCCCTTTCTCAGCATCATCTCGTCTCTTTCTCAATTGCATCCTCATCATCAAAACCTAGCCTTTCTTCCTTTATATGCTCCTCTTCGATGGTCGTCACAATATCAGCTTTGTTGGATTAAATCTAATTATGGGCATATATGTTACATTAGTCTATAATGCTATCCTTAAGGTTAAGCTGTATAAAGTGATCAATAAATTTGGGTTAATAGTTATTTAAATAAATCATGGGCTAAATGTGCGGATACCTGGTTGTAATTATAATTTGATGAGGGATCAAATTATAAAAGAACAACAACTATAAATAAGGGATTATGATCCCTAATCTAGGGTTACATTCTCTAATTATCTTTATCCACATCTAGAGAGAAATTCGGCTAGAGAGACCCTCAAGATTAGAAGATCATCAAAAAACCCTAATTCAGATCTGTGCAATGGATTCAGGTATAGCTTCCGCGCTCATTGTTGTTTTAATCTCTTTGAATTAATCATGGTATTATGGGTTGGATCTCAGTTTTAGATCTAACAAGTGGTATCAGAGCCACCGTGTTTAATTCTTTGAGATTTATGTTTAAGATTAAGAATTTGGGGTTTTCTATCTTAATTTGGCTTTATTAAAATATGTTGCACGTTTGGATATATGCAAATATGATCTGTAGCATGAAAATTTCACCTTTGTTTTCAATTTTGTTTGCTTTGGAACTATAGCACACATGAACAGTAAAATAATTCATGTTTTGGTTTGATTTTCTCTTTCGGCTATTGAATCTGGATCAAACTCTTGACCCAGATTGTGAGAAAATCATCAATTTTCATGAATTAAGCATTAACTCATTGATCAAAATTGTGTGCAATCAAGTTCATAATTGACAGGAAAATAAATTTGGATTCAGCTATCGATCACTTAACTCCTCACCAGCGATGTTCACTGGCGGCCCCACTGTCAAAAGAAGACACCGGCGGCAGCATCAGGAAGCCCTAGGATTTCGAAACCCTAGGGTGCGGGAGCTTAAGCAGCAGTGGCGGCGGTTTCAGTTTTGAAACCGTAAGGTCGTGCAAGAAAGTAGGGTTAAGGAGCTTACCTGATTTAGGCGAGCTCAAGATCCTTCAGTCGAATGCTCGTCAGCAACGTCTGCAGGCGAGGTGGATCATCTTTTCAGGCGAGCTCAAGCTCTAAATCAGGCGAGCTCAAGTCCTAATTGAAGGCGAGCTCTTCCACTCGATTATAGGTAAGGTCTGCGTCTGATTTAAGCGAGCTTAGTTTTTTGATTTCAGGCGAGCCTCGACTCAACTCAGGCGAGCTCGACACTCGAGCCTCAGGCAAGCTTTGATTTGATTTCGTCACTTCAAGCGAGCTTTAGCTTGATTCAGGTGAGTGTTGAGAACTCGATTCATGTGAGTTTTGAGAACTCGAGTCAAGTGAGTTTTGGGAACTCGATTCGGGCGAGCTTTTTTTTGAGAACTCGATTCAGGCGAGCTCTTAGTCTCGATCTTAAGCGAGCTTCGATGCTTGAATACAGGCAAGCTCGAAGCTCTCAATCTCAGGCGAACCCTCTCAATTTCAGGTGAGCTCGAGCCTAATTTTAGGCGAGCTCTCATGCTCGAATCAGGCGAGCTCGAAGAACCCTAGTTTCGGCGAGCTCACGGGCTCATTTCAGGCTAGCCTTGGGTTCAATTCAGGCGAGCTTGGGGTTTGTTTCAGGCTAGCTCGAACTCATTTTTTGAAAGGCGAGCTTATGTTTCTCCATTGGCTAATGGTGTGTTCGGGAGTTTACTAAGGGAAGGGAAGGAAAGGTAAACAACGGGAAGGGAAGGGAAGGGAATGGAAGAGAATTGTAATATGTTGTTTGAGAGTTGAGTAAGGTGAATGAAGGTGAAAGGAAGTAAATATATGTAAATTTACATAAATGACTTTATACTAATAACACATCAGCCCTTTTATTTGTTTTGATGGGGGTAAGAATATCATTACACCTCTTTACCCTCCTTTACCCTTCTCTACCGCCCAAATCGGGAGGGGGGGGGGGGAGAAAACCAAGTAATTTTACCCTCCGTTCCCCTTCCTTCCCCCTCTCTACCCTCCTTAAAAAAACTCTCAAACAAGGTGAAAGGCGCATTTCTCTTCCCCTCCCCCTCTCTACCCTCCATCCAAACAGGACATAAATGAATGTTGCGGACGAATTTTTGAGTTAGGGCTCAGGAACGAGACCCTCTTAAGCAATTAATCATGTGGGCTTAACATATATGTGTTTCAGGCCAAGCCCACTTAAGGTCTCTTTTATTATGGGCTTAAAACTTATGGGCTTATTTCGTATGGGTCTTCTTATATATGCTTAATTTAATTTAATTAAGCTTATGGACCCCTATTAAGCTATGGTTATTTGATTTTTAATCAAATAAATTTTAAGCTGTAAGGTCTTTATTTTTAAGAGCCTCTCTAAGCTTAATTAAAATAGAGAAATCTATTTTAATTACTCAAGTAAATTTCAGACTTTGGTTTAATTTAAATTAAATTGTTTAATTTGAATTAAAATTTGGTAGTTGATCAATTATTTAATTCAAATAAATATGACACTAAGGTATTAAGTTTGTCTTTTATTCCAAATGATTAATTGAAATAAGATGTTACCAAAATAACCTCTCTTGTGTAGATTGTTCATGAGGGACGTTAGATGGTTGTGTGTATGTTTTCGTGTAAATACTTAATTGGCCCAAAGGAAGGTTAATATTTATTTAGACTGCATACACATCTGCGATGATAAACGTGTGATAATTATAAGGTTTACATGTGAATAACGAATCGATCCAAAGATAGTTTTATTATTTGACATGCATAATTGTCAGTGTTTGATCATTGCAACAAGATATCACTTACAATTAATATTACTGTCTAAAGACTTGATATTAATGTTACACTAGATATCTTGAGATGGGGTTTGTCATTACTTGAATTTTATTACTTACTAATTAAAGTTAAAATCTTTTGTTTATTTCAGCTAATGCATCTGCTACAATAATTTCAGCTAACATCAACTCAATTTCTATGCTCAATGAGACTAATTTCAAGGTTTAGAAAGAGAACATATTAATTGTTCTTGACTGCATGGATCTAGACTTTACATTAAAAAACTAAATAACTCTAACCTCTCAATGCAGATAGCACTCCGGATGCAAAGAATAAGTATAAAAAATGGGAGCGTTCAAATCGCATGAGTCTCATGATCATTAAGTGCGGCATTCTGAAAGCCTTCAGGGGCATAGAATCCGAAGGGATTACTAAGGCTAAAGATTTTCTTGACGAAATTAAGAAGTATTTTGGGAAAAACGATAAGGTAGAAACAAGCACGCTTTTAGCATGCTTGATTTTAATGAAGTATAAGGGCAAAGGAAATATCAGGGAGTACATTATGAAAATGTCTCATATTGCTTCAAAACTTAAGGTACTCAAACTCGACCTATGTGACTAGTTACTGATGCATCTGATTTTGTTGTCTCTTCCTGCATAATTCAATCAATTTACGGTCAGTTATAACTGCCAAAAGGAGAAATAGACTCTGAATGATCTCATTTCATACTGTGTGCAAGAAGAAGACAGGTTGAAGCAAGATAAGACTGAAAGGTGCTCATTTAGCTTATGCCTCTAAGGATAAGGGCAAGAAAAGAAAAAATGATTATGAAGCTGCTAAGGGTCCTGTTCAGAAGAAACAACATAAAGATGATTAGGGTTGTTTCTTCTACAACAAGTCTGGACACGTAAAGAAGGACTGTACCAAATATCACGCCTAGCGTGCTAAGAAGGGTATGTTCCTTACTTTGGTCTGTTCTAAGGTTAATTTAGCTTCAGTACCTAGAAATACTTGGTGGTTAGACTCTGGTGCTACTACTCACATAAGTGTTTCTTTGTAGGGTTGTCTGAGCTACCGAAAGCCAAGTGATGTTGAAAGATACATCTTTGTGGGTGACTGATAATCAGTAAACGTGGAAGCAATTGAGCACTTTAGGTTGCTATTAGAAACTGGTTCATATTTGGACTTAAAAGATACTTTTGTAGTACCGTCTTTTAGACGGAATTTGATTTCTATTTCTATATTGGACAAATCAGGTTATTCTTGTTCATTTGAAAACAATCAATTCAGTTTATCTTTTAATTCAAATATTGTGGGAACTGCTTACTTGAGTACTTATGACAACCTATATTTATTTGATACAATTGCCTCTTATAATAAATCCTTGCATGTGGAATCACGTGGTACTAAGCGTAAATTAAATAAAGAAAATTCGGCAACATTATAGCATAAGCGCTTGGGTCATATCTCAAAAGGTAGAGTTGAGCGTCTTGTGTCTGATGACATTTTGGATTCCCTTGATTTTCAGATTTCGACGTATGTGTTGAATGTATCAAGGGAAACAGATCAAAGTTAAGATATTAGGTGCCAACAGATCTTCGGATGTCTTAGACTTGATACATATGAATATTTGTGGGCCATTTCCTACGACATCTTGGAATGGTCAACAATATTTTATATCATTCATAGACGATTACTCACGTTATGGGTACCTATATCTCATTCATGAGAAATCTGAGTCTCTGGATATGTTCAAAGCTTTTAAAGCTGAAGTTGAGAATCAACTCAACGAAAGAATTAAAACTGTTAGATCTGATCGTGGTGGTGAGTACTACGACAGATATGATGGTTCAAGTGAACAACGTTTAGGACCATTTGCTAGATACCTAGAAGAATGTGGTATCGTCCTACAGTACACCATGTCAGGGTCACCTAGCATGAATGATATAGCTGAAAGATGAAATAGAACTCTTAAGGATATGGTAAAAAGTATGATTGGTCATTCTGTTTACCAGAGTCACTCTGGGGAGAAGCACTAAAGACATCAGCTTACATTCTAAACAGAGTACCAAGTAAAGCAGTTGCTAAAACACCTTATGAGCTTTAGAGTGGTCGAAAGCCCAATTTAAAGTACTTACATACTTGGGGATGTCCAGTTGAGGCAAGGCCTTATATAGGCCTAATGGAAAGAAATTGGACTCCAAAATAGTTAGTAGCTACTTTATTGGGTATTCTGAACGTTCTATGGGCTATAAGTTCTATGATCCCATACCCAGGAATATTTTTGAGATGGGAACAGCAACATACTTTGAGGAGGTTGAGTTTGGGGGGAGAAATAAGGTTAGAAACATTGCTTTTGAGGAGGAATTGGTTTCAGACCCCAATCCATACAATCATTTTTGACGATATTCAGGTTCCTATACCTGTTATTGATCAAGAAGTGAATCCGGAAACCTCAAGAAGACAATGTTGAACAACTCCATATTCTAGAAGAACAAACTCAATAATCTCAAGAACCAGTGTCATTACGAAGATCCACGAGAGAAAGGAGAAATGCTATTCCGGATGATTATATTGTATTTCTCCAAGAACATGAGGAAAATAATGGAATGTTGGAAGATGATCCAATCAACTTCCTTCAAGCCATGAAAAGTTCTAACTCTCAAAAGTGGATTAATACCATGAATAAAGAGTACAAGTCTATGTAAGACAATAAGGTTTGGGAACTTGTCCTATTGCCAGAAGGTGCAAAACCAATTAGTTGTAAGTGGATATTTAAAACCAAGCGGGATGCAAATGGAAATGTGGAGAGGTATAAGGCACGTCTTGTAGCTAAATGCTATACTCAAAAGGAAGACATTGATTATACAGAGACTTTCTCTCCAGTTTTATCAAAAGACTCTTTTAGAACAATCATGACGCTTGTTTCTCACCTTGATCTTGAGGTACATCAGATGGATGTTAAGTCTACATTTCTCAAAGAAGATATTGATGAAATGATCTATACAGTGCAACCAGAAAATTTTGTGTCAGGTGACCCGAAGAATATGGTTTGCAAATTAAGAAAATCCATCTATGGACTCAAGCAAGCTCCTCATCAATGGTATTACAAGTTTCAACAAATAATTATCTCGTTTGGTTTTGAGATGAATATTGTTGATGATTGTGTCTATCACAAGTTCAGTGGGAGTAAGTATATTTTTCTAGTTCTGTATGTCGATGACATACTGCTTGCCACTAATAATATAGGTATGTTACACGAAACCAAGAGATTTCGAATTTTGAAATGAAAGATCTTGGGAACGTCTCTTTTATATTAGGAATCCAGATACATCAAGATCATTCTCGAGTTATACTTGGATTACCACAAAAGAGCTATATCGATAAAATACTCAAAATGTTTGGCATGCAAGATTACAGACTAGGTGACACCCCTGTTGCTAAAGGAGACAAGTTTAGTCTCAATCAGTGCCCTAAAGGCAACCTTAAAATTTAGGAAATGCAGAAGATTTCTTATGCTTCAGCTATAGGAAGTCTAATGTATGCTCAGGTGTGTACGCGTCTGGATATTGCGTACATTGTTGGGATGTTAGGCATATACTTAAGCAACCCTGGTATGGATCATTGGATAGCAATCAAAATGATTATGAGGTATCTTCAAAAAATAAAAGATTATATGCTCACATACAGAAAATCAGATCAGCTGGAGGTCATTAGGTACTTTGATTCTAATTTTGCTGGATACCAAGATAGTAGAAAGTCTATATCAGGCTATATTTATATATTAGCAGGAGGAGCTATATCATAGAAAAGTGTCAAACAGACACTCGTAGCTTCCTCCACTATGGCAGCAAAATTTGTAGCTTGCTATAAGGCATCCAATCCTAAAATATGGTTGTGAAATTTTATCACTGGACTACGCATTCTGGAAAATGTTAAAAGACCACTTAAGTTATTTTGTGACAATAAATCAACAATTATGTATTCCAATAACAACATAAGCTTAACTAAGTCAAAATATATTGACATTAAGTTCCTGATTGTGAAAGAAAGGGTACAGAGTGGACATATATCCATAGAGCACATTGGGACAAACTCCATGATAGCAGATCCCCTTACTAAAGGAAACCCAAGGTCTTTCGTCAACACACTGCTCATATGGGTGTGGTATTATTCGAGGATATCATGATTTAGTAAGAGTTTGTATTTTTTTGGTGCTTTGTGTTTGGTTGTATTGTCTGATCAGAATAAAGTATTCAGTTAAGACACTCTGTTTTATTATATTTGGTTTTAACCTCACTAAAGTTTAAGGTAGGATCAGTTGAAAATAGACATGTACTGATCACATTGTATGTAATTTTCATGCTGCACATCCATGATTGATCTATATAGTTTGATTGTATTGGTATATATATATGTGACCATTGATGAGTTTAGTCACGATAAATGTGACGAAGGCCGCTTTGATCCTATATTGATATTGTCAATGGACAAGATTGTTTGGAAAGACCCTTATTTGTGATAGCAATTTCTAATCTCATAAGGTTGTACACATTTTTTATGAAACATATAGTGCCCAAGTGGAAGATTGTTGGATTAAATCTAATTATGAGCATATATATTATATTAGTGTATAATGTTATCCTTAAGGTTAACCTGCATAAAATGATCAATAAATTAGGGTTAATAGGTATTTAAATAAATCATGGGCTAAATGTACGAATATCAGGTTGTAATTATAATTAGATGAGGGGCCAAATTATAAAAGAACAACAACTATAAATAATGGGTTATGGTCCCTAATCTAGGGTTACATTCTCTATTTCTCTTTACCCCCATCTAGAGAGAAATTCGGCTAGAGAGACCCTCAAGATTAGAAGATCATCAAAAAACCCTAATTTAGATCCGTGCAATGGATTTAGGTATAGCTTCTGCGCTCATTGTTGTATTAATCTCTTTGAATTAATCATGGTATTATGGGTTAGATCTCAGTTTTAGATCTAACAAGCTTGTCGAATTCTCCAGTGATCTGCCCTAATTTCTTCTTTGTTCTCAAATTTGCTCTCGGCAAGTCAATGGGGTCTCTGATCATTACTTTTAGAAATGTTGGTGTCTTTATGAGAGGGGAAAGCTTGCTTGATAGCGGCGGTTCTCGAGGTTATAATGCTGGAGGTCTTCATCGACATCATCGTGCTATTCTAGGGCATCACCAAGCCGGTATCTTATGACCTTGGTTTGAACTATTTTTGCCTTGAAACTTGTCTCCCATCACGATTGCAGCTTTGCTAATGCTGGCAGTTATTGACATGGTTGTGGATTGATGAAATCCTTAGTGATGCTATATGATTCTCATTTTTCTTTGATTTTTCATTATTGAGCAAAAGAAGATTTTTTTATTTTTTTATTTTTAGTGAAAATTAGGATTATCCTATAGATTTATGGATTTTTGGTTTTTTTAACTAATTGTTTTACATTAATTAAAAAAATGCTAACAAATCATATATTATCTGTTGATTTTTTAGCTTGGGCTCGGGTGTGTTTGGATTTCATTGGGGTAGGGGAAATTAAGCAAATGTAGGGGAGTGAATAGAATGGAAGGTGAGGGAATTCCCTTGCCTAGTTCCACCCTAATTTGAGGATGGGGAGGGGGCGACAAATTTTTATTGATTGTGAGGGTAATCAAGGGGAATAAGGGGGGAATTTTTCCCTTTTAAAAATTTTCCAACGAGGTGAATAGGTTCATCTACCTTTCCTTCCACTCTAGCTATTTCCCTCTATCCAAATAGACCTTCCTTAGGGTTTGGGGTTTTTTTAGGGGGGGGGGTGGTCAATGGGAATGAGGGCGAACTCTTTTCCTCCTAAAGACTTTCTATACGAGATGAATATATTTTCCTATCTTCCCTTTTCCCTTAAGGGGCTGTTTGGTTGTTTTTCAAAAAATACCGGAAATGAAAACTCACATTTCAACTCATTTCAAGAGATTTCATAACATTTCATAACATTTCCCGTATTTCTTTTTTTTTTTTTGTTTCGCAATGAAATCACCATCATGTCACCGCCACGTCACATAAGAAACAAATCCAGCCGCAAATAGTAACAGTGTTTCGATTTTTATTTCTTGTGTTTGTTTGAACATAAAAAAAGGAAATGGAAATCAGCCGCAATAGTAACAGTATTTTTAGCAATTAAATAATTTGTTTTATTCATAGTCACTGTTTCAACAGTGCTTTTAGTAATTAGAAATTTATTGAAGTGACATTTCTAAGTGTTTTCAGAGGTTTTTGGTGTGAAAATACTTTTCTCAAAAATCTGATGTGGCATCCTATGTGGCATCCTCATTTCTTTAAATAACAAAACGAAACAAACATGTGATTTGAAAATCGGTTGAAACCAAAATCCTACATGGTAGGGGGATTTCTTGAAACCTGACGTGGTTGGGGGGTTTTCTCATTTTTTTAGCAAACAAACAGCCCATAATCCCCTCTATCTAAAGAAGTCTAGAACGTAAAAGTAGAAGAAGATGAAAAGAGGAGTAGATGAGATGATGTGGGAGTTTGCTGGAGGGGGGTTCACAAGCTCCCACCGCCACGTAGACGTCGAGAGCAGCGGTGGGAGCTTAGTGCCCTTGCTCTAAGGGATTAAACGGCCGTTTCTTTGGGCTTAAGGTGTTTTCAGCTTTGATTTTTTCCATGAGGTCTGCACAGATTTCTAGATTTTGGGGGAGGGGGTGGTAGAAACTAATTTCCCTTAGATAAATAATTAATATAATATATTAATCATACCAATCACTTAATTTATAGGATTAATTTTAGAACCCCCTCAACTATGAGGGTTGTCTCAGAAAATCCCCCTCGGCTATTTTAACTCTAGAACCCCCCATCCCCCCCCCTCAATTGTGGAGTTATAGATAATTCTCCTCAACTTTCAAATATTATTTATCTCCCTCAACTTTACTTGACCCCCTAAACTAATATAATTTAAATCTATAGGAACAAATTAATTAAAATGACCATATTATCCCTAAGATATTAAATTTTTTTACCATGTTGTTCATTTTTAACTTTTTTGGTTAAAAATAACTTTTATTTTATTTCCCTTTGTATATGTATTTACATCAAAAATTTTATTAAAATAGATTTAAATTTATTTAAGTCTGATAATCTATATATAAAACTTAAATAGAAATGGTAAGTGGGTTAAAAATATGACATCGTATGTGTAATAATACAAATATGACCAAATAGTTACTCAAATAATTATCAAACTATTTATTAATTATTTGGTTTATTTCCACTCCTAATAATAGGAGAGGAAGATATCCATTAGATGGTGTTGGAGCTTCACCGGGCATAAGCACAAGATCATTCATAGCATCCTCAATGTCATATACAGTATCAACAGCATATTCAGTCAATATTTCTGCTATGCCATTTGTTCTACGTGTCTCAACTTATTTGTGTGGAAAGATTAACTCAAAACCTTATGTTCGGGTGACTAAAGAGTTGACTAGCGCTGTAACGAGGGCCTGCACGATGGACGAAGTCATAGCCCACTTCATAAATTGCTTGGCTGATATGATTCTTGCTCATCTGTTTGGATGTTATACCACTTTTGAACTTGGGCACCGGTAACGTCGGCTTTAGGCAGAGCAACCCACATGTATCTTATTTTCGTGTTAATATTATGTTATTATGCATATGAGTCCATTAAATCTTCAGTAATTACATATTACTTCCATAAATATAGAAAAATTACATCTTGGTCCCCAAAATATTCTATAGTTGCATATTATTTCTGTAAAAGTGTAAATACTAAGGAACTAATGCTATTGCATATTGGTCCCCAAGAATATTCAATAGTTGCATATTATTCCCATGAAAGTGAAAATCCTAAGGAACTAATGCTAAATTGAAGATTTAAGGGACTAATATATAAAAATCTTTATATTTGACATATTATCAAATTTCATATGATTTTAAAATATAATCAATTTGATCTTCAGGCTGGAGATATTGGAGGTAGTAGCAGTGGTGTTTGCCGCTGATGACGAGATGTGAGGTTTTTATATATTTTATGGACTTGATGGTTTTTTTTATCTGTAAGAATAATCTATTTTTTCATCTGGTGCTCTATGGACTTAGTATTGGTAGTGTATATGTTGTACATATTCTAGTAAAATAGATTTTCGCCGAAATAGATGTTGGATTGGATTGCTAGATGTGTATATTGGATTGAAATATTGATTATGTGTATTATATTTGATTGGATGTGAGTGTAAAATGCACGGGAAAGGTGTATTGATGTGTATATCAAATTAATGTAAAATGTACAGGGAATCAAATATTTTTAAAAAATTTAGTAAAATACAGAAACCTGAAAGGAATTTTTGTCTAGGTTGCTTCATAGACTGGATTTTCATCTAAGTTGCAACGTAGACAGAAATCCCATCTAGGAAGCAACCTAGACGGATTGTCCATCTAGGTTGCTTCCTAGACGGAAATCCGTCTAGGTTGCAACCTAGATAGTAAATTCATTCTGTCTAGGATGCAACCATTGTATTTAGAAGCAACCTAGATGGAAAATCCGTTTAGGTTGCTTCCTAGATGGAATTTCAGTCTAGGTTGCAACCTAGACGGAATTTTAAATTCTGTCTAGTTTGACTTCCGTCTAGTTAGATTAACCTAGACAGAATTCCATCTAGGTTGAGTCAACCTAAACCGAAATATTCTAGATGGATTTCCATCTAGGTTGGCCTACCTAGACGGAATTATGGGCAACGTAGACGGTTTTTTCCGTCTTAATTGTGTGTTTTTCTACTAGTGATTTTTGCCTAACAATGTTTTCTAAAGCGGGTGTACTTAAAAATAAGTAGGGGTATATTTTTGGGTTTATAAACAAAAAAAAATTCTTTTTTCTTTGTGTGTGGAAATGGATGACTTTAAAATAAATATGGTAAAACTTTGGGTTTATTAGAAAAATTGCCCTACATTACATCAATATGAAAAACAAAAAACTAATGGTTTAAGCATTTGCATTAAAATACCATGCATACCTAACTAATTAGAACAAAAATATAACAAGTTACAGCACAAATATTACCACTGATACTGTATAAAAAGCTGTTGAAATACACAGTTGATTTAATAAACATAATCGGTGGAATTTTTTTTGTGTTTGAAGATAATTTTGAGAATGGATGAGTTTACACATAAATAGGGCAAAATCTTGGGTTGATAGTTAAAACCCCTTTTGTTAAGTGGGCATACTTAATATTGAAAGGAGCTGAACTTTGGATTTAAAGAAAAAATAATCTCATCTACAATTTGCAATACTGAGACATTAGTATAAAAGAAGGTAGAAAAAATATTTCAAGAATTTGATTTAAAATTACATTGTGTCTGATGATCTAGAACAAAATTAAATATAGCAAATAACAACAAAATATTAAAGTATACACTTTACTCCAAAACTATCGAAATATAAAGTGGCTCGAAAACTAGTTCAATAGAACATTTTGGGTTTTAGAGTGATTTTGAAAGTGGGTAAGTTAAAAAATAAACGGAGGTAGAATTTTGAAGTGAGCTCGTTTAAACATAAATGAGAGTGAGCCTTTAGGTTTATAGGGAAAGAAACTCATCTACAGTTTGCAGTATTGTCGCAATATTGATATAGAGAAGACAAAACATCCATCATAAACATTTGGCTTAAAAATATACTGTATACCTAATAAATTAAAATTAAAATATAATTACAAATTAAGCAAACGATAGCAACTTACACCATATACATTTTATTCAACATATATTGTATAGTTAACTACTTTGAACAAATATATAGCAAGTTGTAGCAAATATAACAACTTACATTGACTATCGAAGTGTTAAAATACGAAATGTATTTAAATATAACTTAGTAGAGTATTTAGGGTCTAAGAGCAATTTTTTAAGTGAGTTTAGAGATAAATGAGGGTAAGATTTTGGGTTTATAGGCTAAAATCGTGGTAAAATATTGAACTGGACCGGTCTAGAGACAACCTATAGTGTAGTTTTTCTATGGTCTCCTTCACTAATGAATATGACATAGAAGAGAGAGGGATTTGGACGGTAAAGAAATGATAAAAATGAGGTTTCCTACACTTCCCCCTCTTGAAAATGCATTGCACATGAAGAATAAATTAGTACTACAGATAGATATCCATATCCCATCAACCTTAATAAACCTCTTTTAAGCTCTCTGATGTTGTCAAGTAGGAGGAATATGTTGGCAGAAAAGACCACCTCCTGATGACCTGATCACTGCAATATCAGAACATTGTCAAATTATGTTCAAACTATTTGCACAAGGCAAGTTGCCATTGCCAAGCAAAGAGAGGCAAATGTTGATGAAGGAGGAATTCTTCCCTTGTCCTTCCTAAAGAACATTGCTCCATAAACGGGCACATTTATCGCAACCATCGATCCGCAAAGAATCAGTTGTGCAAAATAGTCATTCAACCTTGCAACCCCTTCATAAACCAGTAGCCGCATCACCCCACCCAACAAACAACCAAGGTTGAGCACTGCAATTGTTGCTATGATTGTAAACATAGGAGATGAAGATCCAAATTCCATGACCTCGTTCTCATACCTCTTGCTCTCATCTCCATCAGCGACCTTTGATGTGATTGTAAATGATGACTTGGAGAATCCCAACAGCTTTATGATAGTGTCACTGACTCCATAGAGGTAGGAGGTTAATCTTTTGTATACCCACATTCTTTGCGAGTTCCACCATCCAGAAAATGTATCTCCACAGAGTAAGGACTCAGCTGCGGCATATGTGTTCTTTGCGACTATCACATAGGCAAAAGTTGTAAACCAAGGACTAGATACCTGAATATAGTCATTATGATTATACAGTATTTAGACCACTATGTGAGAGCTAGAGGGTTGGTGCTTATGTGTTTATATTCACTTACCTTTGGGAATAAAGAGACTCCTTTGAGGAGGCAAAGAGGAGGGACTATGAGGTAGTAAAGTGTCGGCAATGAGTTTGGAGCCCACAATCCATAGATGCCATAGGCAAATTGGAGTCCTAGCTTGATTTTTCCATGGCCTTGAATGATAGGGCAGTGCTTAGAGAGGGAGATTTGGAAGTTACCCTCGCCCCATCTCTTGTGTTGCACCAATGTTTGCTCTAGAGTTGTCGGGGCCATCCCTAAGAAACCTTTTCTTGAAGGATTGTGACAAATGGATCTCCATCCTCTACACTGAA
Organism: Asparagus kiusianus; assembly: GCA_022839385.1. NCBI lineage: Eukaryota > Viridiplantae > Streptophyta > Magnoliopsida > Asparagales > Asparagaceae > Asparagus > Asparagus kiusianus. The sequence continues at coordinate 87,362 of BQKN01064421.1, read as the reverse complement.
TTGTCAAACCAGTAATTATATCTTCAACGGGAAAACCATATTTCAAACCTACCTCTTTTCCCCATAGGGTATTGTTCTCATAGATACATGTTATCAGAGACTCAGCTCTCCCTTCCAATGTGCTAGTATTTTCTTGATGTTTTATTTCCTCACTTCTTATCCAGTCTTCATTATAATCGCCACAGTACTTCTTTCCACACAGACTCTCACGTCTGTGAAAGCATCCGGTGCCTACATATGCTGGTCCTCCCCAGATATCAAAACCAGATATCTCCACCTGTTAGACCGAGAAACAACATTAGTCATGTTTGTTAAAATGAATTGACTGGTTATTTTCTCTATGATCTTCACTCACCATACCAATCACATTTAAAGAATTTGCATAGAGGTCATTCTTAGTTATGTTGTGGAAGAATTGGGGGTATTGCACGTAGGCGACATCATGGCTCCTCTTATCCAGGAAGAAGCACAATGCATCTTTAATGGATGCCGAGTTGTTTGAGTACATGTCACAGTCCACATTGAGGATGATTGGTGCGTTACTTATCTCTGATGACACTCTTATCTGCACATAAGATGAAAAGTTGGGGGGGCAGACGTATCTTTGAAGGGAAAAAATTGATCAAATTTTAAAATAAGAATTTAAAGCAGAGTTTATGGGATTACAGGCATTATGTACATGTATATCTTACGTATCGTGTGCATATGTTTGATGAATAGAAGGAATTTTGTGCAAATTACCAAAGCATTCATTGCCCCAGCTTTGAAGTTATGGTGATGTTGAGGATGCTTCTCACGTGCCACATATACTAATGTGGGCAATGGGTTCCCATCCAAATCAGTTGCAGTCTGATCCCTTCCATCAATCATGATCTGAAGAAACGGATTCAGATAATTTTACTGTATTAGACACATAAACAAACAATTAATATTTTCATAGGCTATCCAATATGAAGAGATGTGATGATTTCTACTGGCTTTTAGTGTATAAACTCACAACTCTAGTCTCCTGGTAAATGGGCAAGAATTTCTGTTTGAATGTTGTACCTGAACAATAGGTCGATGGTTTCTTGAAGTCATCTCTGCATTCCACTTGGAAACTCTTTTCTGTTCTTTGAAGTCTTCAGGAATTTTGCCTAAGGCTACAACTCTTTCAATGCGATAAGTCATATCTTCAAACATTTTCTGCACAACAGAATTTCAGAGTTGCAGATCAGTCACTGTTAGGTTGCTGAGCCATTAGTTCGTATATGTGCACTTGTGCCTCCAAGTAGGGAATACTAACCTGGTCTGGATACAAGAGTTAGTTACTAGCACTAGCTAACTCCCATCCAACTTTGCTGACTCTAGTTTAAGACACACATCAAACCGTGATTTCATATGAATGATGGAGTTGCCATTTTTAATGTACACATAGACACATGTATGCACACGCACAACCACATGCGTACAAACATTGCACACATAAACGCACCACATAGAGTAAACGGTGTCCATTTGCTGATTTGGTGCACACGTAGAGTACTGCAACCCAGATCATCAACACCCAAATCATAACTGACGAGCAATGTGTGCTACATCAGCGACACACAACCAAGAGTATAGAGCGTTACGCCGACACCTGTTTACTCTGTTTCTCTCCCTATACTCACCACAAGGGTTAATCGTGGATAGACCCGCCGTACTATCACGTAATTGTGGATTGAACCCTTGGTAATTTTATTGTTGTTGATAAGCCCCTAGAGCGAATTTTTTGACTCTTTTACACCAAGAGAAAGATAAATTTGTGCGCTCTCAAATGGACTTGCTGGCGGTAAAAGGGTAAAACAATCAACTCAGGTATATATGCAGCAGCAGATT
>BQKN01064421.1:57919-75062 GCA_022839385.1 Asparagus kiusianus | reverse complement strand
GGGGGGGGGGGGGGGTTCTGATATTTGAAGCAAGAGCTAAATTTAGTCTGGCTGCTTTAATTAAAAAATGATTTGAAACTAACATTTGCTACATTTGATTTAAGTTTTGGTTTGAGTCAATTTAATTGTTTTTCGTTTCTTGGCTAGTTAGCAATTAAATAACTTACAATTTCTCTATTTTGCATTTATATACCCTCACTTATTTCCGACAACATTTATTTACTCTTAAAGTTTTTAAAAGTTACACTTTAATGCCGCATTTATGCAAGTGTGAGAATTTTCCTCCGAATTCTCATTGTGATACTCATTGGCTAATTTTATAAGTTTTAGTCCTTAATTTTTGTTGAATATATTGTTAAGCATACTCTGATCTATTTTAATCCTATTCCAGTTATATTTTAAAATAGAAATATGGTATGTTTAACAATATATTCATCAAAGTTAAGGGCTAGAAAGTTCTAAAATTACTTTGTGAATTTCATATGATAGGATTCAAAGAAAATTTTTAAGTTTGCATAGCATAAATTAGAACTAACGTGGTTAAAATTAGAGCTAATTTGATATAAATTAGAGCTAAGTGGTAAAAATTAGAGTTAACGTGGTATAAATTAGAACTAACGTGGTATAAATTAAAACTAACGTGATATAAATTAGAGCTAATGTGGTTAAAATTAGAGCTAACATGGTATAAATAGAATTAATGTGATTAAAATGGGAACTAACTTGGTATAAATTAGAGCTAACGTGGTATAAATTAAAGCTAACGTGATATAAATTAGAGCTAATGTGGTTAAAATTAGAGCTAACATGGTATAAATAGAATTAATGTGATTAAAATGGGAACTAACTTGGTATAAATTAGAGCTAACGTGGTATAAATTAGAACTAACGTGGTATTTTTCTTTGATGGGAATTGTAGCACAAATGTAATCTATTCTTATATGAATATTGATTTTGCATGAGAATATTATCAGTTTGAGACCAATATAGAACGCTAAATTGTATTATACGTATTCATTTTTATCGCTATTGTTCGTACCAAATTTTTAATATAAAGGGGCAACCAAAATTGGATTGGGCTAGGGCAACCCAAAGCTCGGGGCTGGCCCTGGGTTTAGATTGTGAGTGATTGTAAACCCTAGTTGTATTCTCTCCCTCTATTGGTAGATCTCTCCCCCTCCTTGCCCCGTGGACGTAGGCAATTTGCCGAACCACGTAAAATTGGTTGTACTGCTATTTGTGTGATTTTTAATAGCTTTTTAGGTTCCCTCGACACGCAGTCCTAGAGCTGACGAGAGGAAGAGCTAATATCTCACTTTGATGAGATATTAAGCTTCAGATTCCTGTTCCCTTTGAGAAACAAGATTTCTTATTGCGACCTGACTCTCTTGTTGTGCTGCCGAAGTGCTGCCGAAATTTTCGCTGCGCGCAACATGTTAATAACTATAATAATTTTTAGGACTAAGATAGGCTTTCTTTTGTTGCACTTGCCTCCTATTGGCGTTTGATTTTTGGAAACTCTTTGATGAAATTGCTTTTTTATTTTCTTCCTGTGGATGAAACATATATTTGTCCCCATTATTTCAAAAAAAAAAAAAACAAATTGGTCTTTCTTTACCCCCTATTTGTATAATGTGCAATCGTTGAAAATTTATGCATTGTGCAAAGGTTAAGAAGCTTCAGAATTGAACTGTGCTAGTTATTATTAGAGAAACGGACACATCCCTATAATACCACATGAGAATATATTATATTTTGAGCAAGGAGTAAATCCTATATGTTGTTGGGTTCTAAAGGGTTAAGTCATGTCTTCTTCATTTTTCTTATGAGGAGGTTCAGGTTCTATTCGGCATTTTTGTATCGTTTTGACCATAAACATTTTTGGCTGTAAATCATCAAGCGAGAAATGACCATAAACAATACATGATCAAGATGAATACCGCCCTTGACGTGCCAGTATAGAAGAGGAATGCTTTGGTACTCCGATAATAAGATTTTCTCTTTTAGAATTATTAAACTTATAAAAATTAGAAAATAGGTTAAAAATGAGAAGAATACTATCGTCTTTCTCTATTTTTATTTGTTTTTACTCTCCATTAGTTTTCTCCCAAAAACCAACATTGTTTTCCTTCTTTTTTTCCGGCTCCACCTGACATTTAGCCTTGCCCGACCCATGATAAACAAAATGAGATTTTTGTAAAGTAGAAAAATAGTCATCTGATTATTTGCTCTTGAACAAATTCACTGAAAAATATAAATAGGATGCAAAAAATTTTCTATACGAAAATATCTATATTGAATTTAGAGGAAATAAAATCGAAACTTCTGTCTAGTCATCTATGATAATTAAGATACATCATATACTCCCTTTAAAAGTACGAGTTCGGGAAAATCTTTCCATGGTCAATATTTGTTAGCTTGACTCGGTCATTGATGACCAAATCAACCACGGTTTCTCTGTTGAGAGAATGGTGGAGAACGTGAATCGTGGGTGGTTGAGAGAAAATCTCCCATGGGGGTGGATCTGAGGGGTAGAGATGATGGGTTTAGCCCCTATATAACGAGGATCATTCTCCTTGAGAAAATACAACGAAAAAATAGAAAACCCACTTACCCATTACCGGAGCCCCTCAAAAATATCAATTTTTTTTCTCTTCTCTTCTCAGAGTTCAATCACTGATATCAGAGCTCTCTCTCTCTCTCTCTCTCTCTCTCTCTCTCTCTCTCTCTCTCTCTCTCTCTCTCTCTCTCCATTTTTCTAGTTCTTGAAGAAGAAGCGCTCTCTGTTGAAGAAGAAGAAAAGGAAGCATTCATAATCCAACGGTCATAGCCATGTCTCAAAGTTTATAGTCGGCCAGTCATTGCCTACACCCTATTATTTCATAGCCTAAATCCAGCCTCTTATTTCCTAGCCTCCTATTTTTTTATAGCTTAGTCTAGCCTATTGATAGCTTATTTGTCAAGACGTTTTCTCATTTTTAAATTTCTACATCTACCCTACTGGATGACTGTTCATCCAGCCTAGCTTGTTCATAGCCTATTAGGCCTAGTTGTTCAGTACTTTGCATCCACCCTATTATTTCATAGCCTAGTTGTTTCATAACCTAGTTTCAACTTACCGTTTACTAGCCTATTGGACCTTTGCATTTGGGCTTGCTTGACCAGTGGTGTATGTTGTTTTCACACTCCGAGTGAAGGCATGTTTCACCTATCCAAGTGGAGGGCACCGCGCAAAGCTGGTTTCACACAGATCATCTCCACAAGTCAGGTTCATTTTAATTTTAATTCATTTTTATCCAATTTATTTTGTTTTAATTTAGTATAATTGTCAATATATCAAACTTATACATATTTTAAAATTGAATTTAGTTTTAGTTCTTTACCGAATAGCTAGTAAACTCGTTCTATCAGAACTAGGAAAATTTGACAAATTTAATGGCACTAATTATAATATGTGGTATAGAAAAATATGATATGCTCTTATTCATGACAACATTGATGATGTAATCGAAACCACTGCTCTAACCATTACTGATAAATCAACACTTGACGAAAAGAAAGGGTTTAAACAGTGAAAGTCCAAAGACAAAAAGGCGAAAAGCCTTATGCTCATGTTCATGGAAGATAACTTAATCAAAGTTTTTGAAACTTATAATACTTCCATGGACATGTGGAATGCAATAAAAGAAAATTACGACACTGCTTCTGAAGTTAACATCCAACTCCTCTTTCATAAGTACAATTCTTGTCGTATGCAAGAGGGAGACAATGTCGTAGAGCATATAAATAAAATGATTGTCATGGCTAAGGACTTATCCACTGCTAGGACCAAAATCCCGAAAAGAATGCAAGTGGCAACCATTTTGAATAGTCTTCCCCCTTCACTTGCTGTGGCTGCCACCACATTAAGAATGAATCATGCCATTAAGTCTGTCACTGATCTTCCTATGCACCTAGTGATAGAACAGGACTTAATAGCCAGTAGGAAGGAACCGGAACTGAATATGGTGCAGCAGGAGCTGAATTATGTCCGTTAGAGGCATAATACTAAAAGCTATAAAAACTCTGGTCCTAGTAAACCACAACCGTGAGGATAGAAATCGTAACAGTTCAAGAGAAAGAAAGTACCCCGCGGAGCCTGTTATAATTGTAGAAAGTTCTGGCATTTCAAGACCAATTGCCCACAAGGTGAAAAGCAGGAGAATAAGGGAGGTTATAAGCATCCAGAACAAGGGGGTACTAGCAAAAGAGAATTCGTCGGTGTGAAAGAATGTAATAATGTGATAACGGATATCAGTGGTTGGTGGATCAACTCCGGTGCAACTAGGCATATCGCAAATGACAAGAATGGAGTCATAGAATTCACCGAGCTGAAGAAAGAAGAACAAAAAATCTATATGGGAAATAATACCTATCTCGATGTAGAAGGCATTGGTTCGTATATATTGGATCTTGGGGATAGTATTCTTGTCCTCAAAGATGTGTTCTATGCGTCAGGAATACAACGCAATCTGATCTATGTTCCCAGCTTGATGAAGAAAGGACTGGAAGTTAGGTTCTATAGTAACAGGGTTTCTATAGGAAAGAATAATAAAGTGTATGCTATGGGAAAATATGTGCCCGAGCATGAATTATGCATTCTTCCACTAGTTTGTAATAACTCTGATAATAAAATTTTGAATTTGAACTACTTATCCTGTTATATTTCCGAGTTTTGAATTGTGGCATTCTAGACTAGGACTTGCTAGTGTTTCAAAAATGAAAGAAATTATCAGAATGAACTTGCTTCCTGCACTATCTAATGTTCAATTGCCACCATTTGAATATTGTTTAATTGGTAAAATGACTAGAAAACCTTTAATTGGTGGACAGAGAACCAATGAACTTTTAGGGTTGATACATTCGGATATTTGTGGTCCCCTAAGTGTCAAAACTCATAGTAATAAAGAATATTTTATTACTTTTATAGATGAGTATTCCAAGTTTGCACACGTCTATCTTATATCTAGAAAATTAGAAGCTTTTGACTGCTTTAAGAGATATAAGACAGAAGTTAAAAACCAACTTGGATTAAAAATCAAAATTCTGAGAACTGATAGAAGTGGAGAATATAATTCTAAAGAATTTGAAAGTTATTGTATTTAACATGGAATTAAAAGGCATACAACAATGTCGTATACGCCATAACAGAATGGTGTTGCTGAAAGAAAGAACATAACATTATTAAATGTAGTTAGATGCATGTTGTCTCATTCTGGTCTCTCTAAAAACTTTTGGGGAGAAGCATTATTAACTACAAACTATATTTTAAATAGAATTCTCACCAAATCAGTTGTATCTATACCTTATGAATTATGGAATGGGAGGAAACCTAGTTTGAGTCATCTCAGGAAGTGGGAATCTATAGCACATGTTCTCATTCCATGTCAACTTAAAGATAAGTTGGATTTTAAATCAATAAAGTGTAGATTCATAAGGTATTCAGAAAAATCAAAAGGTTATAAGTTCTATAATAAAGAAAAAGAAGTCATTGAAAGCAGAGATGCTACATTTCTAGAGAATTTAGAGGAAGAGGAACAAGTTCGACAGGAAACATAACCTCTAACTGTAATAGATGATGATTATTACAGTGTTATTCCTACTAATGACCTTGATATTGTAATGAACCTAACCTTAAAAATGATAAAATACCTATGAAAAATAATGTACATAATCAACCGGTTATAGGTAACAAAAGGCCAAGAACACAACCTTCATGAATGGATGATTACTATTTATATTCATGTGAGCCATCATGTTTCTTGGTAGATACAAATATAGAAAAACAATATTCCTTAACCTTTTCTGATGCGATGAAATTGCATGAATCAGCTTTATGGCTAGAATCTATGAGAGAAGAACTTGATTCCATAGAAAAGAATAAGGTACATGGGCTATGTGATCTAGCAGAAAATAGAAAAATCATAGAAGGCAAATGGGTGCTCAAAAAGAAATATCGTGTTGATGGATCTATTAATAAATTCAGAGCATGGTTAGTTGACAAGGGTTATAACCAGAAGGCATGAATAGATTTTTAGGAGACGTATTCTCTTGTAGCTAAATTTGCATCCATTAGAATTATTTTGGCTATTGTTGTATATCTTGATTTGGAATTATTCCAAATGGATGTTAAAACTGTATTCCTTAACAGAGAGTTGAAGGAAGCAATATATATGCAATAACCTGAAGGTTTTCAGGTGAAAGAACAGGAATATAAAGTTTACAAATTGATGAAATCTCTATATGGTTTAAAACAGTCTTCTAGACAATGGTATCTCAAATTTTATGATACAGTTACTAAACTTGGTTTTATTCAAAATAAATTAGATAATTGTGTATATATCTTAAAAAGTAGGAGCAAGTTTACTATATTATCCTTATATGTGGATGATATATTGCTCACTGAAAATGACATAGAAATGTTGAATAAAACCAAGGCAGATCTCAGCGAAAAGTTTGAGATGAAAGACATGGGAGATGCATCATATATTCTTGGAATTCAAATAATTCGAGATAGAAAGTCTAGAATGCTAAGTTCAAACCAAGAAAAATATTTAAGATCAGTTCTTAAAAGGTTTGGAATGGAAAATTCCAACCCGGCACCAACTCTGTTGGTTATGGAAAAGAAATTATGTAAAGAGCAAAGCCCTAGAGAGTGGCAGAAGCCATTAGATGTTCCTTATGCTCAAGCAATTGGAAGCTTGATATATGCAATATTGTGCACCAGACCTGATATAGCTTATGTTGTGAGTCTAGTCAATCGATATCAAAGTAATCCAGGACCAGTACATTGTGAAGCTGTTAAAAGGATTATGAAGTATATCAGAGGTACATTGACTCATAGGTTAGTTTATCAAGCTGATTCACTTGAACTCCTCAGTTATTCCGATGCTGATTTTGGAGGTGATAAAGATGATGGAAAGTCCACTTCGGGACACTTATTTATCTTTAGAGGAGGAGCTGTTTCTTGGAGTAGCAAGAAACAAGGGTGTGTTGCTAGATATACGTAAGAAGTTGAATATATAGCTTGTAGTATGGCAACTACACATGCTTTTTGGATAAGACGGTTTTTGATTGATCTTGATCTCAATTTGTTAGAAAAACCTATTGATATTTATTGTGATAATCAAGCAGCAATTAGCTTAATCAATAGTGGCGCGAATAGCTCCAAAGGAAAACATATTGAGATCCAGTATCACTATATTCGAGATATTATAGAAAAAGGAGGTCAAAGTGACTTATATCCCTACTACAGATATGATTGCTGATCCTTTGATAAAAGGAATACCAGCGGAATCTTTTATCAAACATGTAAGTTTGATGGGACTTAGGAATAAATAAGTCAAAGTAAAATTTCATGAATAATAAAATAAGAGTTACTCTCTACGGATAGTGGAAGTAATGGTAAGTAGAAACATTCGATCTCACGGATAGTGGGAGGCATGTCACTTAGTTAATTTGGTCAAGTGTGAGATGTTAGCTTGACTCGGTCATTGATGACCAAATCAACCACGGTTTCTCTGTTAAGAGAATGGTGGAGAACGTGAATCGTGGATGGTTGAGAGAAAATCTCTCATAGGGGCGGATTTGAGGGGTAGAGATGATGGGTTTAGCCCCTATATAAGGAGGAACATTCTCCTTGAGAAAATACAATTAAAAAAAGAGAAAACTCACTTACCCATTACCGGAGCCCCTCATAAATATCAGTTCTTTTTTTCTCTTCTCTTCTCATAGTTCAATCATATTACCTTTAACTTTTTTTTGAATATTACATTGTTATCCTAATCTATTCTAATTATCATATCTTCTTTGAATTTGTAATTAAATGATTTATCATATTCATAATGAGACTTAACATGTTATTGAATAAATGAGATACATTTAATATAATTTAAATCATTTACTTATTTTACTTTGTAGATAAATGTAAAAGACATATGCTAGCCAGCACCTAATAGTTTTTGGACTTTGTAAAAATATCTTCCAAGTTTTTGACTATATAGGTATATAGACTATAATTACTTTTACTTTCTCACATAAACAAATATTTGGTGTTTAATAATTTAAATTATTACTTTTAAATTTAATATAAAGAGGAGCCCTAATAACATTTATTTATTTACCTATAAGATAATACCATCTCAATTCCTATTTTTTCTTGAGATTTATTCCATAATTACACGTATCAAATTAATAACTAAAATAATAATTATTTATGTTTAAATTAGGATGATTGTAATTGGTCACTCACTATGAAATTTTTATAAATATATATGTCTTACTTTCTATAGCTATTTGTACTGCCATGTATATTTTATAAATTAGTTGTTAATTTGATATATTAATTTTTTTTTCATTTGTAGAAATTTATTCTTTAACTTTTGGATTATGTAATCACTATATTACCATCATAGCGTAGAAATAGCCTTACTCTAAATGGCTCTAAGCCAATGTTTGAGTTGCACTGAAGTATTGTTATTGCTACTATGCGTATATATTTTTTAAGTAAATCATGTCAACACTTTTTAAATAGAATAGAATATTCTAACATCTGATATTATAAAAACTAAATATATCTAATTGAGTGATTAGCAAAAGAGAACTCACATCACAAAAGCATGAATAAAAGATAAAGAGGAAAGGTAATGGTATTGCTAATAGTACTACCAATAGCAAACTAGAATGTAAAGTTAACCTATTTTGTGGAGCCTAACTACTGGCTATAAGCATCAAAGTTTCTATATATATACATTATAATTTATTAAAAAGTGCCATATAATCTTATATAATGTATGTAGGAAGATTTTGTAGTAAAAAGATAAGGAAAGAATCGTACTCAATGTTATTCTCTCTAACAGCTTAGAAAAAGAATGTTTACCATTCTCTCAAACTCAATTACAATTGGATTCCGATTACAAAAGAGAGGAGAATGATCTGGATTCTCCCCTTTGTTTAATTTTGGATTCTTCACGGTGGCGATGGAGTGCCTCCTTCGAATGCTCGCGTCAAATTTGCTCTTCGTTGACGATCCGAATATCTCAATTCACTAGAACAGCTGATTTGTGTGGTTTAACTGGTCAAGAACTCTTGACGAGCTTTATAACTCAGAACGGGTGACTAACCCTGGTGAAAAAGAGTTATTTGAACCGAGAATAATTCGATTGAGAAGCCAAATATCAAGTATCTGGAGATCTTCAGTTGTTTGAAGATAGTTGCCTCCTGATTTTTCTCCTCTCCAGAATTTGATCTCCAAAATCCGATTCTCTCTCCAGATCGTCCAAAGTCCCCCTTCACTCTGTTGAGTTTGTTGATATTTATAGGGAGATTAGGGGTGTAACTACTCCCATAATCCGCGCCTAGATGAGGGTTTAGTCGCCCCATTAATCGGGTATAACAACCCACGTAAACCACTCCCCAAATCGTGGGTGAAAGCAGTTTTGATTCGGTTTGAACAGGTCAAACGCAAGTCTTGCGTTGCTGGGCATGGACCTACTTATGCTTTTGGATGATGCGTCAGCGTCTGAGCTTGAGTTACGTTCACGGTTGAATTGGTACCACGTTTGTGCTGCGTTCAGCGGCTGTGAACGCGGTGCGCTAGAGCTGCATTTGTGCTGCGTTTGAACAGCTGTGAACGCGGTGCGTTAGAGTTGCAATTGTGCTGCTTTTTAGCCGTTTTTTTGAGCTGTGTTGTTAGTTGAAGAATGTAGTGGTTGCGTTGCTTTGACTTTGGAACGTAATCACTTATATCTTAATCTCTGGGATGCAGGGATGCACGCGGTATCTTGAATTGGAGAGATCGTTAGCTTGTAATCTCTTCTGTTAGAGTGTCGCGATGATTGTTGTTTAGTAATCTTCGCTTGAACTTTTTTTTTGAAATGCGAGAGTCATTAGATTGTAACTCTCATTATTAGCTATGATGACCATTGACCAGAGCTTTCATCCGTTATCGTGAAGGTCATTGGTCTGTAACATTCACCGATCTACGTGAAAGTCTCCTAATTATAGCCTCCTGAAAATTGTCGAATTGTAACCTCTATTGTTGACGTTTGATGGGGATAAACTATCTGTTGTGATTTTTAGACAGCCTACAGAACCCCCTCCAAAGTTTTCAAAAGTTCGCGGTTGACTGGGACGAATTTTCGGAATACTTTGGATCCTAAAATTTTGTTGATTGGTTGCTCACTTCGTCTAATTCAAAGACATCGTGGACCTGGTTATTTGTAAAGTAACTTTTGCGTCTTGATGACAATGAATTTTGTCAAACAAGCTAAAGCCCAAGTCATTATTGACGAACCGAACAAGAATGATAATGACAACAAATTTGTCTGGGTCTTTGAGATACTCCACTCGATCTACGATGAGGTGCATTCAATTGTCCAAAAAATTCTTGTAGGAATTAATGAACATGTGAGGCACAGCTGCAAGAGTTGGGTAAGCGAGAGCTGAGGATAGCGAAGCAACCATAGCAACACCAGCTACAAACTTGTCAACGGGGTCATCCTTAGTGAGGTTGAGCACCTCCGAGATAAAGACAGATCCATTATCATAGACAGAGAGAACCACAAGCCTGTACGAGAAGGGCCTTATCCCAAGTTTGGCCAGGAGAGCAGCCTCAGAGGAATCTCCTTTCTTGATCAGCTCAACTGGAGTAATGATTTTATCAATATCGTCCTTACTCTTTATTGGAATGTTGAACCATTCGAAAATGATAAATAGTGCAAATGACTGTGTCCGAGCACCAAAACGCATGGCTAAATCATGCGTTTGACCGTCTGAATACGAGGATGCGTTCAGAGGTTGAAGTCCCTTATTTGAAAACGCGAAAATCACATTTCAGGTGAGATTTTACCTAGAATCCTGCACCGATTTGATAGCTACAACTGTATATAAATGGACCACTGAGGTCAAATCAAAAAGTCATTCGACTTTTCTCTTTCTTGCTCTTCTGTCGACCACTTAACAGGGTTCCTGTTCATCTTCTCTGGCGCTTCAACGAGGGAGAGATTCACTCTTAAATCTTTCGTTAACCATTATATATCTTCTTCGTCACTATTAGAATGGCTCCCAAGAAGAGAATGGCCTCCAAATCGAAGATCGCCCAAGTTTAGGGTGCTCCTTCGGCTAAACCTTCCGAGGATGTTCAAATCGCCGCGCCACCGTCTCCGACTTCCTCAATTAACGGTAAGTTTGGGCCGTCGTAAGTTGTTTTGACAGATTTCTTATCTTTAATTTTGGATTGGTGATTTGCATTCCATCATTAGAACACAGAGGTCATCCTTAGCGTTTATCGGCTTCTAAAACGCACGGTTAGCTCCGTCGTCCATGATATTTCAACGCAGGTTTAGGCCCTGTGTTTTGAATTTTGAATGCGGGTTGGAACCCCGCGTTTGGTGTTCTATATGCGGGCCTGGATTGGATGCAGGTCTGGACCTTGCGTTTAAAAGTTTGGATGCAGATCTGGACCTTGTGTTTAAAATTCTAGACACGGATCCGGACCTTACGTTTAAAATTCTGGACGCGGATCCGGGCCTTGCCTTCTTGAGTTAGACTTCTCCGTTTAACAAACTGATTTTCTTTTCCATTTGTAGTGTGCTACTCCAACGAGCCTCTTTCTTTCAACCATTACTTCGGTCATGCGGGAGGTGCGGAGAAAAATACAATCTTCAGCTTTCACTTAGAGTACCCAATATTCCAGGACACCAACAAAGAGCGTGCGAAGCTCATTACTCAAGATTTCCCCGAGACTCTCAGGTCCTTGGTCATGGATGCTAGATTTAAAACCGCAGATCGTGAGATTTTCAAGAAACCATCCTTCCTTTTCGGGGATTCTGTTAGGATGGACCCCAAGCGGATGTCTGAGGGAAACTACAAATGGCTGAGGGCCGTTAACAACCGTCACCTTTTTCTTCCCAACTTAGAGCGAATGTGGCCGATTTCTTATTATCAGTGCGCTTCTATTCCTCGGTCAATGAATTGGGAACTAGTTCAAGACCAATGAGGTGTTGCTACTGGGCACATCACTCCTCGGGGCACTCACCCGGCTATTTTTAATCATTTTGTGGCCTTGAAGCCATGTTTATTCAAGAAGGAACATCCTGTCGGTGAACCTGCTAAGCTGGCGGAGGTCTTCATTAGAAAATTTATCTCTGTCAAAGGAGAGTTCCCCGCTCTAGATTTCAGGGCTCCAACATGGGTACATTCAAGTGAGACAGATTGGTGGGCCTGGATGATAAATTTTGTTTTAGATGAACTAGAAGAACCTTTGAGGACTTCAGAGTTGAAAACTCCAATAATAGCCACTCGATATGGGATTTCTCCAAATTATAGCAGGCTTTTTGCTATGCTGGAATTTTACAATCCTCACACTGGTACATTTTTCACTCCTGTTGGCGAATTAGGCTTCGCTCTTCATGAGATGTTTGAAATCTTCGGATTATCTTTTGGAGAGCTGCCTTATAAGGAGTTTGTTCCCGAAAATAGAGAATTAGAGATCCTGAAACATGGTGCCCTCGAAATCTATGACACCTACTGGGACTTGATGTGCCATTTCCAGATATGTGCACAAACTACTGGGAAAAGGGCTAGCGGTGTGAAACAAGGACAATGGGTGGAGTATCTTTTTCGAAATCTGTGGGACAAGGACACCGAGGTGACTCGCTTAGCCGCCAGTACTCTTGAGGAAATCAATGAGCATATCAATGATGCAACCTCCCACTATACTTGTGAGGTGGAGGAGGATGTCTTCCCAGCTTTCACCACCTTCGAAAGCTTCCATTATCAGGCAGAAGTCCCAATCTCCGACATGGCTTTGTTCGCTGGTTTCCTTACTCTTTGGTTGAAACGTTGTGTGGTACCCACTAGGCCGGTGGACGCTATTACAGTAGAGGTATTATACCCAGCTATTCTTCTGGCTCATGGAAGGCCCTTAAATCTTCTTTCAGCCATGGTATGCTGCTTGCAGAGTGGCTTGCGGGAACTAGCCTCTGAGTTTATCGCCGTCAAGAAATTGGACTCAGATGGGAATACCATCATTCAAACCCCCACCCCTCGAGTGCTGATGCCCTATACTTATTTGGTATCTTGGTTTGTGTTGCACTGCCCTTCGATAATGTCGACCCCTAAATCGAGCTATACTCCAGCTCCTCTTGTTCAACAATTGGAAACCGCTCAATGGGTCCGTTGGTATCAGGTTAAATTTTGCGAAATATTTAGGCGAGATTATAATTATGAGATTGCTTGCAAGTTTCCCGTCTTCGAGGGTGGTGCGTACGGAGAGATCTATCAAGATACCCCGGGACGAAATTCTTTTACTACACTCAGTCAAGGCACCTTCTGGTGGCTCATAAATATTCGCCCTGGCTATCTAATTTTTCGGCAAGGGAGGAAGTGCTTCATTGAACAATATCAGCCTTATCGTTTTTCTCGACAATTCGGCTATGATCAGATTTATGTCGGAAATCCGAACCCTACTCTTGCATACACAGGCAATGTGTATGAAGGAGCAAGAGCTTGGTATTACTCAGTGGTAGGCTACACGGGAGCAAAATTCCAACTGCCGCATAAGATGCCCAACGTTCGTACTTCTTTAAGCTTTTGTACGTGGTACCAGGCTGCTTCTCAAATTTCAGCCTATAACATGAATACTTCCTGCCTGAAGGCTATTCACAAATGGTATGCTTCGAAGAGAAGTGCTAAAAAGTTCCGTGCCCGAGGAGTTAACGAATACTTATCGTATGAAAGGCGATCAATGAAGATGAACGACGACAATCACCAGAGGGAGTTCAGGAAGAGACCAGGATGCCAGATACTCATGAGGTGGAGCCTTCGAGAGTCAAGACTCGGAGTAAAAGCGGTACTGGAAAAAGAGCACTAGACCCGACCGAAGAAGCCAAGTATGATAAACGAGCTCGTCGAAAATTAGCGCTCGAACCCCCTGCTTCGAAGCTTATGTCAGATGCTCAGAAGGCATAGCATGCGGAAGAGGAAGAACGAGAGTCTACTGCTATGGAACTCTCGCCTCAACCTGGTCTTCCCACAGGTTGTCCCGCTTTAGGAGGTCTCGTTTCTTCTACTCGTTCACTGAATGAAGAAGAGCGTGGAGATGAATCATTTGCAGAAGGTGCAGATTTTGCCCCTGAAGACATACTTCACGATACTGCCTCTACTGTCCCTTATGTTGAAGAAGATAGACCTTCAGCCCAAGAACCTACAGTGACTGCCTAGCAGGACTTAGCAACGGACAAATCTCCTTCTGCTTCTGTGTTATTACCACCTGTAGGGGACACACAACCCAGTCCTACTACTGGAGTCATATCAAAACCCATCGTCACTGAGGATCCGCCAGCATTTCCTCCCACAGACGAAGAGGAGCCTATGGACCATAATAATGGTGCGAACGACACAGATAATGGCGGCGATCAAAGTGAGAGTAATGAGAACAATGACAACCTGGGTGATGATAGCGACGATCCCAATGAGTGGGATATCCCACCACCGCCTTCTTCTGACAAGGCGTCAGCCTATATTCCCCTGCCTCTCAATGGTAAGCGTCGTTTGTTTCGAAATATAACTCACTTTTGCTCTATATTTAAAACTGTTTTCCCGTACAGATCCTATGATACATGAGGCGACCGCTGTCGCTCCTCCTTCGATGCAACAGCTTGTACCACCCCTAACTCAGATGTCGGAGCCACCTTGCTTGGAGCTCTCAACGGCAAATCTCCCACCTGCGACTTTATTAACGATTTCCTTAGCCCCAACAGAAATTGTAGACGTGCCGAGATCATCCAAAATAGGGGAACTTATAGCTTTTCAATCGAGTTCATTTCAATTGGATGTCGATGTTCCCTCTCAGGCCACTACGCCAAAATCACCTGCTGGTCTTTTACTTGGCTCCACATCTTCAGAAATTTCCGTACCGTCTCCCATTGCTATTTCGAGTCCCACAGATGTGTCCGATTTCCTCAAGATTTCTCTTGACTATTTGGAGAGTCTAACGAAGAAAGTGATTGAGGTTGTCTTGGCTGGTCGAGATACTTTCGAAACTTTCAAGCCTATACTCACGAATAATTTGAATAATCTCAAATTCGTAGGTGATGTCCCTGTCGTTAAGCGTTGTTCAGAAGTTGTTCTTCGCCTAGAGGCCCAACTGAGGTTCTTAGATGCTTTAGGTCGAGCTGACATCCAAGCACAGATCGCGTCGACGCTTGAAGACATCCGAGCCGAGGAAGCTAAAAAGTATGAAGCTGCTCGGCATCATATAGCTGAGAAAGAAGTTCAGGTAGAACATCTGCAGAAGCTGCATGCTCAGAAACAAGCGGAGCTAGCACTCTCCAATACTTCCTTAGAGAATTTACGCGAGAAGATCATTGCCACTAAAGTAGAGTTGGCTAGGTTGAAGGCTCAATTCAAACGAGAAGAAGTTATCGTCACTGAGCTCAACGTCAAAAGTGCCACCTCCCTAGTAGATTACCACACAGAAGCTAACGCTCTTGAGGAGGCTAAAAGGGAGATTGCTGCTACCTTGTCTAGCGAGGACGAACTTCGGAAACGGGCTGAGACGCTGGTGCGAGCTGACCATGAAGAGAAACTTTCTGACATTAAGTCCCAGATTGCTTCATTCAGTTTGATGAATTAACGATTCAATTCTTGTATTGCTCCTTTGGTAGAGACAACACTTATCTTCTTGTTGCTTTGTCTTTCTTCGAATAACAGTAGTGCTGTTTTGGTTTTTTATTATTTATTTTGCATACCATATTCTGACATGAAACCATGAGATACCACTTTGATATCACAGGAGAGATTGATTATTTCTCCTGTATTATGCCTTTGTTTTGAGTACTGGAAGAAACTCATAATTTTCATATTAACATGATGAGTTTGAAGACCTATCGCTCTATTGATGATAGTCGATAAGTTAAAAATGTTACGATCAGAGCAACTTTGAGGACTTATCGCTTTATTGACGAGGGTCGATAAGTTAGAAGTGTTACGATCGGAGCAACTTTGAAGACCTATCGCTCTATTGACGAGAATCGATGAGTTAGAAGTGTTACGATCGGAGCAACTTTGAGGACCTATCGCTCTATTAATGAGAGTCGATAAGTTAGAAGTGTTACGATTGGAGCAGCTTTGAGGACCTATCGCTCTATTGATAAGATTTGATAAGTTGGAAATGTTACGATCGGAGCAACTTTGAGGACCTATCGCTCTATTGACGAGAGTCAATAAGTTAGAAATGTTGCGATCGGAGCAACTTTGAGGACCTATCACTCTATTGACGAGAGTCGATAAGTTGGAAATGTTATGATCGGAGCAACTTTAAGGACCTATCGCTCAATTGACGAGAGTCGATAAGTTAGAAGTGTTGTGATCGGAGCAACTTTGAGGACCTATCGTTCTATAAACGAGAGTCGATAAGTTAGAAGTGTTGCGATTGGAGCAACTTTGAGGACCTATCGCTCTATTGACGAGAGTCAATAAGTTAGAAGTGTTGCGATCGGAGCAACTTTGAGGACCTATCGCTCTATTGACGAGAGTCGATAAGTTAGAAGTGTTACGATCGGAGCAACTTTGAGGACCTATCGCTCTATCAACGAGAGTCGATAAGTTAGAATTGTTGTGATCGAAGCAACTTTGAGGACCTATCACTCTATTGACGAGAGTCGATAAGTTAGAAGTGTTGCAATCGGAGCAACTTTGAGGACCTATCGCTCTATTGACGAGAGTCGATAAGTTAGAAATGTTACGATCGGAGCAAATTTGAGGACCAATCGCTCTATTGACGTGAGTTGATAAATTAGAAGTGTCGTGATCGGAGCAACTTTAAGGACCTATCGCTCTATTGACGAGAGTCGATAAGTTAGAAGTGTTACGATCGGAGCAACTTTAAGGACCTATCGCTCTATTGACGAGAGTCGATAAGTTAGAAATGTTGTGATCGGAGCAACTTTGAGGACCTATCTCTCTATTGATGAGAGTCGATAAGTTAGAAGTGTTACGATCGGAGCAACTTTGAGGACCTATCGCTCTATCGACGAGAGTCGATAAGTTAGAAGTGTTGCGATCGGAGCAACTTTGAGGACCTATCGCTCTATTGACGAGA
>BQKN01064421.1:36840-57048 GCA_022839385.1 Asparagus kiusianus | reverse complement strand
TAAGGACCTATCGCTCTATTGACGAGAGTCGATAAGTTAGAAGTGTTACGATCGGAGTAACTTTGAGGATCTATCGCTCTATTAACGAGAGTTGATAAGTTGGAAATGTTGTGATCGGAGCAACTTTAAGGACCTATAGCTCCATTGACAAGAGTCGATAAGTTAATTCCGACAACAGAATTATCATTAGGTGATGGAGTGATAAGGGCAGGATTCAAGCTCCGTAGCAATGAAAGTCGTCGTAAGTATGATGCTATCTTGACAATTTTGCCAAGTGATTTGGTTTTAGGATGACTCACCACTTAGTTTGTAGAGATTCAGTACCATATTTTGAGAACGCATGGACAGAGGTACCCCCTGTGTTTGGATCTTTGAATTGGGCTGCGTATGTCTGGAAGAACGCATCTCTAGATCATTACGTCTGGCTTTGCCTGCATGTCTTTTAAACGCAGGGTTTTGTCCCGCGTCTTATCAGAAGTCCAAACAACTATAATGATGACGAAGAGGCCTTACTTGGCGGGAGTCTCGGAACTCATATCCCCATCATTGATTGTTTATAAATAGTCTTGATTAGTCTTGTCAAGAGCCTCCAACGCTTACACTTCTGTCTTGAACCCAGAAACGAGTTTCTTCTCGTTAATTCCAAGAAAATTTCAACTGTTTAGCATCGTCCTCGGCCATAGCTTTCAAGAAAGTCTATCTGTGGAAGGACGGAGGGGAAGAGCACCAGATGTCGCCGTCGGGGGATGCTTCTGGGTCAACCTCTGGGTCACCGCCACCCCCACCGATGTCCGGTCCTCAAGGTGAGTAAAGTTGATCTGCTTTGTCTAGTATTCTTTTCGTTAGATTTTCTTCAAGAATCCTTAGATGGATTCTGGTTAATGATGACGAATACAATTCGTCTCTTTAATCTTGAACTTAGAAATAAACTTCTGTGCCTTTTGACGTGAACCGTTCGTCTCCTCACTTCCGAACGCAGAACAACCTTCCTGTGTTCATGGACTAAACGAGGGGTTGATTCCTTAATCATGAGCGCAGGAAGAAGTTTCTACGTTCATCGATGAAAACTGTTCGTCTTATTAATTTCAAACGCGGAACGACATTCCTGTGTTCCTTGATCTTGAGCGCAGAAAGAAACTTCTGCGTTTATTGACGAAACGAAGGGTTGATTCCTTAATCTTGAGCGTAGGAAGAAGTTTTTGCGTTCATTGACGAAACGAAGGGTTGATCCCCTCGTTTCGGCATACTGGTTTGATCCTGCTGCGTTTGACGCAGAATTAAACTTATAGTTCTAAAAACTCATAACGCAATTTTAATTCATTGCGTTCAAGGCAGGTCTAGATCCCTTGCATTCAAGTTGATCTTGACGCATGTCTATACCACTTCGCTTGAATTTGTCTATTTTACTGACTTTGCTTTTATTCGTTTTGTTGCAAGGTGGGGCCTCTGCTTCTGAGTCCCTCATACCCTATGATTTGGGCTACGCCCCTCTCATTCCACCCATCTCCGTGATCCTCCCACATGAGGGTTTCGAGCGGGTGACTGACGAGGCTTCTTATCTGGCCCGACTACACTCTCTTCCTCCTTAGGCGCCTGGAGAATCAGGTGAAGCAAGCCTTCTCTATTGTGATGCATGGCTGGGGATCTTTCCTTGAATTTCAAGTTTCCATCGAGGAGAGCTTGAATAACCTGGCTGAGGTCAAACTCTATCATGCTCGGCGTTGTGCAGAGAAGATCCACCGCTTCTTAGGTGCCGCTCGTTTCTTAGAGGAGCTGAAGCAGACAGACCTGAGGCCTAAGATACAATACAATGGGCCATCAGTAATGCAAGGCTGAAAGAGAGAGTTGCCACCAGAGCTCAAGCTTTTGATATCTCGGAGAGGAAGGCCACCATCCGGAGCTTGCAGAAGCAGCGTCTCCAAGCCAAGGCCAGACTTGTTGCAGGGGAGCTAACCTAAGAAGAGTTCAATCTTGGGGATGCTACCCTCGAGACGATGGTCCAAGCAGAGAAGGAGGCTATCCAAGTGCTGCAACAGGAGGCTTCTGCTGCCGCCGCTGCTTCTGATGTCCAGCTGCGCAAGAAAGTTGAAGAAGAGTTGCTGGCGAGGAATGAAAAAGACGTAACTAAAACAGAAGCTTATCTTTTAAGCTTCTCTTTATTTTAAGCCTCAGCAACCCTTATTTTGGTTTTGTAATAACTTTACGCTATTTCTTAAAACACTTATTATCTGCGTGGAATGAACTGTTGTTGTTTTTCCTTTCTGTTATTCTCTAAAATGCTGTGATCTTTTTGTGATGCTGCGAACATAACTTTGGATCGGGGACTTTCTTCATTACCATTAGAACAATTTCTGAAAATTACTCCTTTGTGTTTGAATGATTTGAACGCAGGTCTATCTCCTTTCAGCAGTCAAAGATGCATGGTTTTGTCCTTGCGTCTAAACCGGCTTGAACGCAACTCTAAGACTTAACCTGCAGTTGTAAAACTTGCGTTTAGGAAGACCTGATGCATTCTAATTGGTTGGGGATCCTCTTTGTTATCGTTAGAGTAAACTCTGAAAGTTCCTTTGTTATAGTTAAAATTTTGTATTTGAATGAACTCCACGTGGGTTTGTCCCCCTTATAAAAACCAAAAACACAGGGTCGGGCCTTGCGTCTAAGAGACTTGAAACGTAATTATAGGACTTGCGTTCCGGGAGACCAGATGCTTTCCTTCCAACCTTAGGTGTGCATCCCAAGCTGTTAAGACTTTTCCACTGAATTAAATCATTCTGACGATTTTATGGTAGATTTTGGGAAATTTTCTTTATTATAATATTTCTCGACAACTTCAATCGTCAGAGGTGTAATGTTAACTTGACGACATACAAAGTAGGAGAACAATTTGTTCAAACAAACTCTTGGTAAGCAACCCCCAGCTAGGCTCAAGAGACTCTGTAATCTACGGGTAATATTTCTTAAGAAATTTCCCATTAATCGGCATCATGAGTCTATCGCCCTTTTTATCAATAAGGCGGTAGGCCCCATTGGAATAGACTGTCTCTATTACAAAAGGTCCTTCCCATTTGGGATTGAATTTCCCTTTGGTTTTGTGGGTCATTTTCATGGGTCGCTGATTAGCCAAAACCAAACCGCCTTTTTGAAAATCCGTTCTTTGACCTTTTTGTTGTAGGCTTTAGAGATGCGGGCTTGGTATAACTCAATCTGTTGTTGCGCTTGAAGTCGCTTGTTATCTTAGGCTTCAAGTTCTTGAAGACGTCGTTGATGTTTCTCTTCCTCTGTCAGTCCCGTTGTAATCGTGACTCTCAGGGAAGGGATTTGAATCTCTAATGGTAGTACAGCTTCACAGCCGTATACTAAAGAGAATGGCGTGGCTCTTGTAGGGGTCCTCACCATTGTACGATAGGCCCATAAACACTCGCCGAGTCTTTCGTCCCAATCAGGTCGGCTCTTGAAGACAAACTTTTTGAAAAGCTTTACAATAGTCTTGTTAAAAGCTTCTGCAAGGCCATTTGCTGGCGGATAATATGCTGTAGACGCAACACTTTGGATCCTGAATTTATCACAAAATCTCTAAAACCTAAAGCTGACGAATTGTGTTCCATTGTCGTGAACTATCCATTTCGGAACTCCAAAACGGTAGATGACGTGATGTTTGATGAACTTAATTACATTCGAAGTGTTAACTTGTCACGCACCGCTTCCCGAAATACCTAGGAATCGGGACGTGAACAAGCCCGCGACGTATTAGATTAAGAAGAAATATACACTATCAATTTTTTTTCTTTTTTTTTCTTCTCAATCCAATACGCTAAGCGTCTAGAAATAAATACAATGCGAAGTCACAAGTCCCCGATCACAATCAGCAAGAATATAATGAACAATACAGAATATGAAATAGACATATCAACAAAAGTAGATCATCCGAGACATAAAATGTTCGGGTCAACATGCCCTTATACAAAACTGAACAAATGAATACTGAAGAGGTACAAAGATACATCGATCAACGGAAATAGAAAGAACTACAAAAGTAAACAATGACCAGCATATAACAAAAGAGACGACTAGACTTCGGCTTCTTCTTCTTCTGCTCTGTCTGCAAGGTACTCCTGCTGAGAATCTTCTGACTCCTGCTGAACCTATTCTTCCTCTAAGTCTGGCGTACACCAAAGAAAACAGGTGTACGTCAGCGTGTATGGCACACGGCAAGACCCAACCCCACAAAGAAAATAGAACGAACGGAAATCCAATGCGAAAAACGATACGATAACAGAAACAACAAAAGAACGTACAACTGAAATCCACAATCAACATGAAAACACTACTAAATCATGATAACATAAAGCATCCAGAATCGGTCAGGCAACAAGATCATGTAGCTAGCGATCAGTCTAATCATCCAAGTAACAGGGGCATACAATAGATGGAATTAATACCTAAAAATCTACAACATAAGACGTAGTACGTCGAGCGAAATAATCCAAACAAGGAAACCCTCATGTATATACCATATGTCTTAAATTATAGATAATTAAATATTAATCCCGATCTATGTATGAAAAGAACAATACTGGTCTACATCTCAACAAAACTAACAAAGTCCACCATAAAGCACACAAGCATATTATTCTTGTTTTACATGCTATTTGAATTGGGGAAGAATATTTTGATGTATATAATCGGGTCCTCGTAAAGTCGTCCGGGGGCCGCCTTCAAGTCAAGTATTGACCCTCTGGCCCATATATATAACACTCACGATATCACGATAACAGGAAAGCGCTGTGTCCGTTTATATACATGCTATATTCTCCATCCAATTCCCCTTTATAACCCCATGTTTGCCATATTAATTACGCAACTGTACATGAAATATTGTGCACTAGCCACGGAGTTACCGTGGAATGACTTCTGTAAAACTATGAAAATAACTGTGACCCACAACACGTCTGATCAAAAGTGCATCATCTAGTCAATGCTATAATAGTAATAATCAAGGAAACCTCATACCGGGATATCGATATCGAGGGAACTCGGGACTCCTCACATCGGGACATCGATGTCGAGCGAGTATAGCCATGCTTTGAAACACGCTTATAAATCATACTTTTAACAGAAGTCATCTTCATGTACAGTCTCTCCTATTTGATAACAACTAAGTGATAACACAACAAGCTTCCACACAGCTATTCATGTCAAGCAATCTCACGCAGGTAATAATATATCACAGACTAATCTAATTAATTAACTCATACCAGATCTAAAAATTGAATGACGAGTCACATAATAATTTATGATAAAACTAAGAATTAAAATGAAATAATCAAGGTTCGGGATCTTACCTGCGAGACCATGGGGTCTGATGACGAAGCTACGATGCCAATGCGGACGCGGCGTGTGGCGATCGAGGCGACGTAGCGGATGGCAGTTTTGTAACTGGATGTGCGTTGACATATCGTCGAACAGGTGGCGTGCGATGGAGGAGACGTCGGAGGCGGTGCTGCTTGGTTGTTGAAGGGCTCGGGGCTGTCGGCGTTGGTTTGAGGGGGTGGTCGCTGCGAACGGCGAACGACGGGTTTAGGCGTGGGGTTTGTGGTCGGGCCGACGAGGAATGGGGTTGGCTGCAAAGTTGTGCAGACGGTGGTTGAGGGAGCTCAGATCTACTGGAGGTTGGAGGGGCAGTCAGATGGTGTGCTCGGGCCGGCGACGGAGGGGTTGCTGGTCAGAGCTCGAGGCGGAGTTGCTGGGGTTCGAGCGGGGCGGTCGGAGGTGGTGGAAGAGGAGGCTGGGGGCGGTGGTCATGCTTGGAGGCGAAGGAGGCGCGGGTAAAGGGGAGAGAAGCGACGATGAGCGGCGGCTAAGGGTGGAGGAGGAGCAGGGGATGATGGCGGAGGCACTGGCAGAGGGTGGTCGTGGGAGCGGGTTCAGGGAGAGGGGGCGGCGAACTTAGAGGCGCGCGGATCTGGTGGGGGATGGTGCTCGGGTGGTGGCCAAGGGGCTGCTGGACGTGGCACGGGTGGCTGACAAAGGCGAGGTTGGGGGTTGCGGGTTGGAGATGGCGACGTGGGGCGGAGGAGGCTAGCGTGGTGGAGCGCAATGAACTGGTGGAGGGGATGGTCGTCGTCGGCGGTGGCCAAGGCGGTTGACGGCGACAGAGAGAGGTCGGAAGAGAGAATGAGGAAGAGGAGAGAGAGAGGGAGATGATGATGGTGGTGGTGTTAACACGAGAGAGAGAAAAGCTTATAAATGTGTATATATATATTATATTAGGGTTTGGGTTAGGGTTTAAAACAAAAATAATTAAAATAAATATTTACGGATATTTAAAAATTAAACTAATTACATAATAATTATCTACAAATAAAAACGTACATGTTGTGTTATTACAACAGGTGATACGAAATAGTCGAAATATACCCATATTGTACAATTAAACAAAAATAATTAATAAATAAAATATATTTACTTACATTTAAAATCTAATAATTTTGGGACAATTACGTACACCGTAAAACGTACCCGTTATATTAATACGACGGATAATGTGTAATTGTAGAAATAATATAACAAATTATACAAATAATACATAATTAATAATACAACGTATTATACGAAAATATACGTAATAATAAAAATAATACAACGTATTATTCAAAATGACATGTAACAGTATCGGTAACTCAACGGATAAATTCCATAAATTTTCACCGCGTAAAATTAATTTATAAATATTAATATCATTTAAATAAATATAAAACTTAGACTTTAAATCATAGAAAATTGTAGAAATTCAAGAAAAATACAAATACTCTTTTAAAAATCATAATTAAATATTTTAAATACTAAAAAATTATTTTAACTAGTATCAAAATTCATGGTCCTTACATAACTTCTTTCAGCGGGATTGCTTCCGCCCATTTGGAGAAATAGTCGGTTACGGCCAGAATGAACCGGTGCCCTTTCGAAGTCGGAGGCGAGATTGGTCCCACGACATCCATACTCCATATTTCAAATGGCCAAGATGCCGATGTAGGATGTAAGTTTCCTAGTGCTTGATGGATAAAGTCACCATGAATTTGACACGCGTGACAACGTTTAGCATAGTCAACAGCGTCCGAAAACATTTTCGGCCAATAATAGCCAATTCGTCGGAGGCGATCTCCTAGCTTAGCCCCGGGTTGATGAGCTCCACACATTCCGTCGTGAGCTTCTGTGAGGGCCTCTTTTGATTCTTTTCGAGAAAGACACCTAAGCAAAACTCCATCGTGCGATTTACGATATAGAGTTTGAGAAACTGCATCATAATAGAATTGAAGTGCCTTCCGTTTGATAGCGACTGCTTCCTTAGGATCATCAGGTAAAATCCCGTATAAAACATAATCGATATACGGGAATCGCCAATCCCTAGATTCAAGCTCCATGGAGGTTGTGTAGACTTCTCCTGTTAGTGTCTTGTCTGAACTTTCTTCTATAGGAAGCTTGGAACAGTATAGTTCGCGACCCGTGATTGGGATCATTGTTTCAACTCCTGGTGGCAATGCTAGCGAAGTTGCCAACGAGGCTAAAGCGTCTGCAAAAGCGTTCTGAGCTCGTGGAATGTATTCAATGAAGAAACCTTCGAACTTCTTAGCTTGCTTTAGCACTGCGAAGTAGTACGGGTTCAGCTCCTTATGACGAACTTCATATTCCCCTCGAACTTGATTTACGATGAGCTGAGAGTCACCATAAGCCTCGAGATGCCGAATATTAAGCTCTTTAGCAAATTGCATTCCTAATAGCAGAGCATTATACTCGGCTACGTTGTTGGTATAGGGCTCGTCAGGGAAAATCCTCTTGGGATCACATGGCCATTTGTAGAGATGAATACTACACCTACTCCTGCTGTAATTACCCTATGAGGATTTGCTCGGGATGCACCGTCGAAGAATAATTTCCATACTTGCGTAGTTTCTTGAGTGACATACGCTTGACCTTTGACCGCTTTTTGGGGCATAAATCACATGTCATATTGTGATAAAAGGATGGTCCACTTTGCGAGCCGGCAATTTAGAGACGATGGTTTCGTCATTAGAACTCTTAAGGGATTTATCTTAGAAATGACATGAATTGTTTGTCCAACTAGGTAATGTCGCATCTTTTGAATTGTGAATACCAAAGCGAGACATTCTTTTTCGACTGGATTATATCGATGCTCGGCTCCCATCATGGTCCTGCTTAAATAGTAGATGGCTTGCTCTTGTCCTTGATCGTTGTTCTGGGCTAGCAAAGCTCCAAGAGAATATTCCATAGCTCTCACATACAACAGGAATGGTTTTCCCGATATTGGGGCCATGAGAACTGACGGTTGGGTGAGATATTTCTTAATCTCTTCGAATGCTTTTTGGCATTCTCCATCCCAAATGAAGGACACTCCTTTTTTCATAAGCTTAGAGAAAGGTTGGCAACACCCCGAGAGATTAGATATGAATCTCCGAATGTAGGCTAGTCTACCTTGTAAACCTCTGAGTTCTTTGAGATTCTTCGGCGGTGGCATGTCTTGGATGGCACGTACTTTCTCTGGATTAAGAGAGATTCATTTGGATGTGACGATAAACCCCAGGAATTTTCCACTTGATACTCTAATGAACAATTTTGTCGAATTCATCTTCAGCTGATGTGCTCGCATGATATCGAACATTATTTTCAGGTCTGTAAGATGATCGCCTTTGTGTTGGTTTTTTACTGCTATATCGTCAACGTAGCATTCTATCTTCTTACGCAGATGTTCGTGGAAGATGGCATTCATTGCATGTTGATAGGTTGCGCCTGCGTTTTTTAGGCCGAAGGGCATCACTGCGTAGCAATACACCCCTAGTGGGGTTCTGAACGCAGTATGCTTTTCGTCTTCAGGATACATCTTGATTTGATTATATCCGGAGAATCCATCCATGAAAGACATCCTTTCATATCCACAAGTATTGTAGATCATGACATCAGTGATTGGAAGAGGAAACTCGTCTTTTGGACAAGCTGCGTTAAGGTCACAAAAGTCGATGAATATATGGACCTTACCATTTTTCTTGGGAACTGGGACAATGTTAGCTACCCAGTCCGGGTGTTGTTCTTCTCTAACAAAACCCGAGTCTATAAGCTTCTTAACTTCAGACTCAATTGCCTCCATGATCTCTGGACGAAACCGGCGTTGTTGTTGTTTAACGAGTTGTGCATCCGAATCAATGTTGAGACGATGCATGGCTACTTTTGGATCTAGGCCAGGCATATCTTCGTAATTCCAAGCGAAGACATCTATGTATTCTAGAATGAGAGATATAAGGTCTTTTTTCTCACATGGTGATAAGCTTTCACTTATGAAGATTGGTTTAGGGTTAGATTCATCCCCCATGTTGACTTGGATCACGTTATCTTCAGAAAGAGGTTCGCGTTGTTCAAAACACATATCCCACAATATGTTAAGGCGTCTGATCCACGGGTTATTGGTTGATTCGATCAATTCTTCATCACCCCCTGCGTCTGTATCTGGATGACTAGTTGAAACCATGTTCACGGTCAAACTTTTAAAGAAAGGTCCGACACTGATGTTGGATTCCCACGAGGATGTTCCAGATGAATGGTCTTGATGCAAATAATTACTGATTTCATTTTCTAAAACAGAGGGAGTTGTGACGTAGCCCACACCCCTTCCAGTTTTTTGATAATAATCGGGAGGTTTTCCTTTGGGGGTTAGAGACATTCGAATTGGTGTTCGCCTTCCTTTCCCGAAATTTAAACCATGTTTTTCATTAAAGTCATACCCCATTCGTTCCATTAATCGGATGGAATTAGGTTCGTGGTAATGGAATTGAGGAACTCCATCATCTTCTTCTGAACTTCCTCGTTTGAGTGGTTCGGGTTTAACTTTACCGAAATGGATCGGCCTCTGTCCTTTTCTTTTGGATGGGACTTTGAAGAAAGCCTTTTGCGCATCTTTTACTTCTTCATCTGAAGCAAAGGATGACTTGATTGGTAGTGTTAGTGATGCATCGGCGCATAATGCGTTCCATGGGCCAGTACCTGCCTCAGTACTATTCGGTATTTGTTTAGTTTTAGGGGATTCATCAGACAAGTACGCCGAAATAAAATCTTCATTAATGCACCATTCTCCCTCGCTCGATACATTATTATTGTTTCCGACTTGACCCATTACATTGGAGTTTAACTCCCATGGACAATCTCCCTCAAGGTCTGGCTCGACATCGGCTTCATTACCGCTGTCAACATCTTCTTTCTCATGTGATTCTGAGTAGAAGACCGAATCCGTGTGGAAGTTTTTGACTCCTCTAAAAGGGTACTTTTCTGCAATTAAAGTCCGGACTTCCCCTTCATCATTGACATACTTCATGACTTGGTGCAGGGTAGATGGGACAACGCTGTTTGCATGAATCCATGGTCGTCCCAGCAATAGATTGTAGGATGTGTCTGCATCTATGATGTAACAAGTCACTTTGGACTTGAGATCTCCGATTTGGCTTCTGAGTTTGATCTTTCCCAGGGATCAGGTACTGTTAGCATTGAATCCGAAGATGGTAGTCTGAGTAGAGTTCAGTCGATGCATGGGAATCCCTAAGACCTGCATGACCCTGTAAGGCATAATGCTCAGTGCTAAGCCCGGGTCGACTTGGACACGACTTATTTCTGATGACCCGATGTATCCTGTATAGTACAAGGGTCTGTTGTGTTTGTGCTTCACTTGCATATCTTCTTGAGTGAATGATATGCATGGTAGACTCCTTACTGCTTGTAGGCATTGCAGGCAAGATTGATCTTCAGAAGCTTCAGAGATCGGAGCGACTTGTGTAATAAAGCTCTCCGTATTCTTTAATGCTTCAATTAGAGCTTCCTTGGTGGTTTTGGACAACCTTAGGAGCTCATACAGAGTAATCCTAGCCGGTATGTTAGCCAATTGCGCTATGACATTGAATCGGAAAGGAGTGCTCGATTCTCCGGCTTCCTGCCGAAGGTTCTTATTATACCAAATTTCTTTATGTTTCCCTTTTTCAATCGACTTTTGTGGAACAGAACCCCCAGCGTCTTGGCGTGGTTCCTCAGTTTCTTGGGTAGGCTGGTTATAATCTTTCAAGTAAACCTTTCCTGACCGAGTACCAGAATGGTCTCCTGGATGTGCTGTCAGGACGATTCTTTCTTCTTCTGAGTCGGTGAGAGGTTTGAAACGGTCTTCATTCTCATTTACGGAGGGGCTAATCATATTGGATGACTTAACCTTGCTTCTTTTCTTTTTGGACGAGATGTTCATCCACTGTTGGTCTTTAATCAGATCAGGATGGACCCACATGATCTCTCCTTCTAAGGTAGTGAGGGGTATCAACCCCCTATCTTTTTGACTGTGTAAGTCAGTGTTTTTCATGTGCATTTCCCCTCTGTGGATGGGAATAACGCTATTTGCAGCCACCACAGGAGGAAAGTCACCAAACTTGACTGTTATCAAATTAGTGGATACGGTCTTCTGTTCTGGCTTCAAGGTCAGCACGTTAGCATTCATCAGATTTTGTAAGATGTCTTTGAAGAAATAATATTTTCGGGTAGGATGTCCCAAGAACCTATGATAACGACAGTAGTTGGGGTCATCCACCTTTCCTGCTTCGTTCGGTTTTCTGATCTCGGGGAGCTACAATTTGTTGTTCTTTCGAAGTAGTTGAAATAGAGTGTCCACGTGCTCTTCTTTGAATGAGTATTGCTTAGATGCTCTTTGTTGGTTTGGTGCTTTGCCTTGTTTAGCAGACGGCGTGCGTGCGTCGGTGTCGGCAGCTAATGTCTCCTTTCCCTTGGGGCGTGATGCATTGTTCTGGTTGCATTGCTGTTGCGGTTTGGGTTGAGTAACTTCTTCAGCCTTGACCCGAGCAACAATTTATTGGGCTTGTTCTCCTTGCGAAACTAATTGTCTCCAAGAGCGACATTCTGCCACTCCCATCTGAGCGAGGAGCTGGGTCTGCAAGTTGTGCCTGCAAGTTTTAACTAAGGTTGATTGGGTCATATCTGACGGGCAGCGCAATGCCATGCTGCGAAATCTTTCCACATAAGTCTTGATGGACTCTTCTTTCCTTTGCTTAGTGGCGAGAAGAGTCGGGACCGAAACTTCTGTGTCGTCCTTGAAGAACCTGGCTAAGAAAAGCCTTTCTAAATCTACCCATTTCTGAATGGATCCAGCAGGCAGTTTCATAAACCACTCAAAGGCAAATCCTTTAAGAGTACCGATGAACAAACGGGTCAGGATGGCGTCGTTCGCTACCACATCATCGGTTTGTGACTTGAAGTAGTAGATGTGTTGGTTTGGTGACCCCGTACCATCAAAAGGTTGTAAAGCCAGAGCCTTGAACTTCGGCGGATAGGGAGCTGTATCCTATTCAGCAGGATAAGGCCGTATCACTCCTTCCTCGCGAAGCTCACTTCTGTTGGCTATTGCATTGAGACGGGCTTCTAGCTCATCCACTTTAGTTGACTGAGGATTCGGTTCTCCTTCCATCTCCCTCTCGTTTTCGGAAGAAGACTCTAAATCGTGAGTTTCACGTTCCGAATTCTCGGGCATTTTCTGCTTTCCTTTAGAGATTGTTCTCCGAGAGGATTCTGGTTTTTGATCTTTTTCCGCAAGGAGCTGAGCCAGATATCCTTCATTTGAAGAAGTGTCTCCTGTTGCGCTTGGAGCATGACGTGGTGTTCGTCAACTCTTTTAGCTAAATCCTCGGGGCCTCCGATCATGTAAACGGGAGCCTCTCGCGCCACGACGGAGCTTGAAGATTGAGATTCGAAAATTGCTGAATGTTCATCATCGGAAGTGATCCCTTTGGCCAACTTTTGATAATCAACCGAGCGGATAGCTCCTGTCTGTGTCCGGGTGTGTCGATATACTCCTTCGAACTCATCACAAATTTCTCGAACGGTTGGGGAATGGCTTCTTTCTAATTCATCAGAATTAGAAACCGAGTCTTTCCCTCTGCCGATCACATTAATAGTGACCTGAGGATATTCTGCTATTTTCTTCTTATGATAACGTCGTCGCTTGACAGGTCTAGCATCGTTCGCCAGTCTGTCAAACACAGATTAGCGGGGTTCAGGTGTACAACAGTGGCATTCGGAAAGGACTGCTGAAATAAGCCGCTCACAGTGGCATGAATGAGCTGCTTGTTCCATTGGTTTCCCTCTAGAGAGTAATTCTCACAAATTAGAGACTTGAGAGTAATTCTTCGTCGAGCATGAGGTCGGAAATAGAACTTTCTGTCCTTGAGTGGGCTAGACTGGGTCTTGTAGGACATGAATCTTAAGCCCATGTCGACTCCCTTTAACTTGGCAGACCACATCATGTTCTGGAGACGAAACGCAAGGGTCGCGTTGTGATTTGTAAACATCAGGCTTTGGCCTGCGTTTAATTAATGAAACAGACCCCTTAGAGTCATGTTTTATTTGGATGCCCTCATGAAGTGCGTGTTTATCTTTAGCAGCACCGTGTTGAGGATCGTGTTTAAGCTGTATCACTCAAGGCTCATAGTTGGGCTCATTACCGTGAAGTATGCGTTCTGGGGTAGGAATGCAATGTTTGGACAAAGCCTCAAAAACGCAATCCTTACGTTGAACTAAGGATCGGTTTTCTCGAAGCTGTGCACGTCGGAGGGATCTTCTCCGTCTTCGAGCGGCGTTCTTCTTGGCTTGTTTTAGAGCCTTTGCAGCAACGTCATCGGCGTTTATAGAGCTTGTCTGTTCCATGGGCCGTTTGTGACCCGTAACATGTTGTGTTGATGCAAACGTGGAACTCTCAACTCGTTGGACGAGTTTGGCAGAAGCTAAGCCTACTCTTTTGGATGAGGGGCTGTTTAATGAATTTGGGCCAAAGGAGAGGGCTCTCTTTGGCAATTCAGCAATGGGTTTGGTCTCTTTGGAGATTTTTCGGACATTGCGCCTAGCTTTGGGGCTAAGCGATCCAGAGGAAAGAGCTTCCTCGTACTTGGCTTGATCAAACTCTACGGCGAGAGTTTCCACAGTAGTTCTAGCGAGATGGACATCGGATTGCGCCACCACCTCTTCGTCAGAGAAGCTAGTCCCCAGCGGAGTTGCCATCTTTTGTATGTAGGAAGATTTTGTAGTAAAAAGATAAGGAAAGAATTGTACTCAATGTTATTCTCTCTAACAGCTTAGAAAAAGAATGTTTACCATTCTCTCAAACTCAATTATAATTCGATTCTGATTACAAAAGAGAGGAGAATGACCTGGATTCTCCCATTTGTTTAATTCTGGGTTCTTCACGATGGCGATGGAGTGCCTCTTTCGAATGCTCGTGTCAAATTTGCTCTCCGTTGACGATCCGAATATCTCAATTCACTGGAACAGCTTATTTGTGTGGTTTAACTGGTCAAGAACTCTTGACGAGCTTTATAACTAAGAACGGGTGACTAACCCTGGTGAAAAAGAGTTATTTGAACCGAGAATAATTCGATTTAGAAGCCAAATATCCAGTATCTGGAGATCTTCAGTTGTTTGAAGATAGTTGCCTCCTGATTTTTCTCCTCTCCAGAATTTGATCTCCAAAATCCAATTCTCTCTCCAGATCGTCCAAAGTCCCCCTTCACTCTGTTGAGTTTGTTAATATTTATAGGGAGATTAGGGGTGTAACTACCCCCATAATCCGCACCTAGATGAGGGTTTAGTCGCCCCATTAATCGGATATAACAACCCACGTAAACCACTCCCCAAATCATGGGTGAAAGCAGTTTTGATTCGGTTTGAATAGGTCAAACGCAAGTCTTGCGTTGCTGGGCATGGACCTGCGTATGCTTTTGGATGATGCGTCAGCGTCTGAGCTTGAGTTACGTTCGTGGTTGAATTGGTACCGCGTTTGTGCTACGTTCAGCGGCTGTGAATGCGGTGCGCTAGAGCTGCATTTGTGCTACGTTTGAACGGCTGTGAACGCGGTGCGTTAGAGCTGCATTTGTGCTGCGTTTGAGCCGTTTTTTTAGCTGTGCTGTCAGTTGATGGATGTAGTGGTTGCGTTGCTTGACTTTGGAACGTAATCACTTATATCTCAATCTCTGGGATGCAGGGATGCACGCGGTATCTTGAATTGGAGAGATCGTTGGCTTGTAATCTCTTCTGTTAGAGTGTCGCGATGATTGTTGTTTAGTAATCTTCGCTTGAACTTTTTTTTTTGAAATGCGAGAGTCATTAGATTGTAACTCTCATTATTAGCTGTGAAGACCATTGATCATAGCTTTCATCCGTTGTCATGAAGGTCGTTGGTTTGTAACATTCACCGATCTACGTGAAAGTCTCCCAATTATAGCCTCCTGGAAATTGTCGAATTGTAACCTCTATTGTTGACATTTGATGGGGATAAACTATCTGTTGTGATTTTTAGACAGCCTACATATAATAAAATTGATTTACTACCAAATTAAAACAACGTTGTAATAATATCGTTATTAGGAAAAATTCTTCATGAACCAGTATGTTCTTTACGATATATAAGTTATGCACTCCAAATTCTTGTATCTTTTTATAAAGCCAAAAGATTTGAATACGAGCCTATAATATTTTGCTCTCACAACAGCAAAATCTATTTAGCAAATATGAATATTCCAGAGGAGTTTTATGTCTTATATACAATACAATTGTCCTAGGCAAGTGAATTATGATAGCATTTTTCATTCACATTGTTTGGGGTAAGATTAGATAGGGACCTTTTATCAAAGAAAAAAGAATTTTTATATTTAGAGCACGTGGAGAAATATATCATAATCCCCCTGCTCTAATTTCGTAAGAAAATAATTCTTTATACTTTCAGTTTTACTTCTATAATACCGAGAATGGACTATAAATTTGAATGAGAATATTAGACAATGTAAATATGAGTGAAATTACAACTAAATGTTAATATGAACATGACCACAAGTAAAAGTTTAATGGACATATTGCAAGTAAATTCATATGTAAAATTTCTTTGCAAATTGAATGATCACTCATCTTTTGAAGACTTCAAGATACTAATAAACAGAGATGTTGTACTAGATCAATGTGTTTATAACTCACAAATAGTAGATCACGTGGCCACAATTCGTGTTGAAGGAAACAATGACAATATTTCATTTGAGAGAGGGATTATTGAGTTGATGATCAATCTCATCAAAAACTTTGTTTTCTTTTTTATTTTTATTCTATTTTTATCAATTTAAAAAATCATGATATTCAACCATGTGTATTGCACGTGAATCTCAACTAGTAATTTTTAAAATATATAGGAAGTAATGTAGATAGGATTATAAATTATATCTATACACACTTGTAAAAATAGAAAAACTACATATGCGCAATTTAGGTAGGCAGGACTTTTAGCGAAAAGAATATTTTAAAAAAATCTGTGTTGTTATACATACCGAAGCTTGAAAGCAAAGGGGGAAAAATCATATTGAAAGATGTGAGATATTAACAGTAGATCTACAACTAATAGTTTTTATCCATATATTTTAATTAACCGTAGATATTGACCATAGATTAAATTCACTCTCCTAAAATCGCAAAATGTTAGAGAGTGAAGTACGATCAAAAATTATGAATGGTCCCACCGCTACTCCAAACTCATTTTTTGAAGTATTGAAGCTGTTGGCTTAAAATTAAGCTTTACATAAGGCTTTGTTTGGATTGCGGTGAATAAGAGGAAAGGGAAGGTAGATGAGACATTCAACTCATTTGGATAGTTTTATTATGGGTGAAGAGTTCCCCTAGTTCATCTTAGTTCACCCTCAACGACCAAAAAAGTATTTCCCCTGTAATTGGGATGTAATAGAAGGGAAGAGAACTCCCTTAGGGTGTGTTTAGATTGAGGGTAACGAGGGGTAGGGGAAGTTAAAATAGGATTTAATTTTGTTTGGGAATTAAATTGGGCTAGGTAGTGGGGAAGAATGGAAGGTAAGGGAGGGGGAATGCCTCATTAACACCCCCCCAACCCCACCCCACCCCACCCCAAAATGGAGTGTAACCAAGGAGAAGCTAAATGAGAGGAGCAAAGCAAATGTAGAGAGACCAATTTACCCTTATCAAGATCTAACAATAACATAACTTAATAACATGTAAGGAAATTTACGTTATTTTATATATATTCCCTAGTTGTGTCCAACCGGGCTGGCCTGTCCTAGCTTGGCCTGGAAAACCGGGTCCAGACCTTGGCCCGGCTGGTCTGAGGTCCAGACCCGGGCCCAAGTGGACTGGGCACTGGGTTGGCCCGGTTTGTTTTTATTTTTAGTTATTTGTTAAAAAAATTGTAAAAAAAATAAAATTTCAAGAGTAATTAAAAATAAACTATGCAAAATTTTGATAAAAAAATAAATCATATCATTAATCACTTTTAATTATATATTTTATAAATATAAATATCAAAGAAATTAAAATAATAAAAAAATAAATTCTTTATAATTAAATCACTAACAATTATAAAAAAAATTTAGAATTTGTCGCATCACAATCGATGAATATATCCCAACTAGGTTGGCACCTACTCATCTATATCATTATCATTTGTAACTCTTTTCAAAATAATTTATCAAAAATTTACAACTAAGAAATAAAAATTACAAACTAATGAGTAATTTGGCTAATTTCTGCTCTTTATCTCTATCTTCTATTATCAACTCATCAAGTTTATCTTCAATACTAGCCATCCGATCGATGCCTTGAGTTCTCTTCTTAGACCTCCACCAATCTTATAGGCACATTACCGCATGTACGGTAGACGGATCTAGTGATGTTTTGTGGTCGTCAATCAAACGTCCTGATGTGCTGAACACGAGCTCTGAAGCTACTGTAGAAAGCTGCACTGTTAGTAAGTCACAAGCCATGATGAAAGGTATATTATATGAAATTGTTCCATATACTCTCCACCATTGTAAAATATCAAAATCATTATTTTGAACATTAACTAAAAGTACGAATAAATATTATTCAATTTCAGAATTTTTCATTGACGATAATCCAGATCCACAACTACTAATTAGCATCGCTATCATTAATTGCCCATCAAAACTCTTTCCTTTTGCCCCCATTTGAACTCGTAGAAGTAGAAGTTGTAGGTTGATGTGTACTTACACTATCTCCACCTGCATAATCCTCATATAATCTTTAAAAATAATATCTAATAGTGTTATGATGAGTAAGAACAATAACAGTTTGACCATCATTAGTGTCTATTATCATATTTTCATGTAAAGAATTTAACAAATTTTGAAGGCCAACATCCTTCAAACATGGATCGATAAGAACTAGGAATATGCCTAAAATACTTATTAAATTTACTTTTCATTTGAAAAATTATATTTCCAAAATAATTATCCATAGGATAACTAGTAAAAAATTTGAATGTTTAAAACTAGTAAAGCAGCTTGAATAATAGTTGGATAATAACATAGTTGGATAATAACAGTTGGATAATAATATAGTAACTTCACAAAAAATTGTAGCATCTCTTTTACACTATATATTATTTGCGTCGAAAGTTAGTTTATTCATGTAACTCATTACAACTTTAATCGTTTAGTTAGTCTTTTTATAAGAATTTTATTACACAAATAAAAAATGAATATACAATTCTTTTCAAATACACGCAGAGGACGTTTATTACTCGCTGCTTGCGTATGATCTTTGCATGTGCTGGGGACGCATTAGTCCGTAGACCACCGCGGATCAGATCTGGTTGACAGAACAAAAATTCAATGCTCTTATTTCACAAAGGAAGTATTCGCAGAAGTAGATAATCTCGTCCAAGCGAGATTACTACTCTTCTCCAGATCAAAACCAAGTTTGATCCGGAGGAAAAGGGAATGGGTCTCAGATCTCTCGAACTCTCCCTCTTTATACTGAAGAACTTTGCTAAGAATGTCTAGCCTCTTTAAAATTCGTGATTCACTCTTCACAGGGACAACACCTCGCCTAAATTTTAGATCTCCCGTGTATAGGGGTTCTAAGCTTGTATTTATAAGCTTCGGGTGCAGCATTTTAGGATAGAAATTGATGGTTTGGCCTTATCCTTAGTTAATAACTACTTAACCATGTTTAGGGATAGCCTCAAGGCAGTTAGGGATGCTCTGGAACAAAAGAATCCCGAGAAAACTATCAAAAAACGTGTTTTGGTCTTATTCCATCGTTTTGTTCATTTCGTCATTTCATTAACTCGTACGCTTTATTGACTTACTTCATACACTCGTCAGCTCTTTTACGGCACGGATAATCCCGTTTGACTCAAATAATAGCGTTCATCGACTTCTCTTTATTTTGAGTTGTGCACGGGAACCTATAGGTAATTTTTTGACGCCTACATATACCCCTTCCAAAGTGTTTTAATCTCATTCTTATATAGAGGAGCCTAAAATACTTTGGATATGATACGCCTAACCTTTAATTTGTCAACTTCTTCATCTTTTAGTCTTTTCAGTATTTTATCAAATAGCTAAAATTCTTTTAGTGTTGTATTTATCGTCTGACCATTGTTAAAATCTTGAATTAAGACCGGCATGTCGATATCCGAATTAGCTCGGGTCATTGAATCGACGTTGAACTGATCATCTTCATTGAGAATTCATATCTGAATCACGATTGAACTCCCGGGGATTATCCTTTAACCTTGAATTTTTCTAAGCCCTATTTTGGCGAATTTATTGCTACGTTGATTAGCATTGACCTTCATTATGGTGCGTTGTCTAGGGTTAACACAGTTTATACTCATACATTTACTGGAGTCTACACAGTTTAAGCTCGACCGACATTGTAACATTTGGCAAGCCCAAGTGTAGAGGTTGTAGGACAAACCGTTGATGCTGGTTCATGATCTGCAGGTATGGATCTTACCCTTGTTAGCCTTTTTATTTTGATGATGTTTAACAAACAATTTACTGTTAATGTTGTTTATCTAGTGTTTGTGTTTTTCTATTTATTCTAGGCAAACAATGCATTGGAGGATGGATGGAATTGTGCTTCAACGATCATATCCAATGGAGGTTGGCGGAATAATAGAGTGAAGCCTTGCAATTCAAGTTGAAGATCCAAGTTCAAGCTTCATCCGCAAGTTTACCAAGAAGAGCTTATTAAAGATCAAGATCATCGCTTGGTATATTAGTTTAGATTTTATATTATATGTGTTAAATACTTCAAGCTCAATCATATACACACATACACATTTTGTTT
>BQKN01064421.1:25385-36440 GCA_022839385.1 Asparagus kiusianus | reverse complement strand
ATATATATATATATATATATATATGTGAAAATAGTGTATTCTAGTTTATAGACTTAACAATCATAATATACATCTTTTATTAAGTCTATAAAATCATTTTTTAAAGTTTCAAAACATGGTTTAGTCAAAATGACAAAAACAAGTGTTTCATGTTTTCATGTTTTGGACCTTTTTGTAAAGTAAAGAGATTTCTCATTTGGAAGATGCTTTTTGAAAACCATTTTTTATAACATGTTTATTTTCATGTTTACAATCATTTCTCAAAGTTTTATATTTTTTAATTTTATTTGCTATTTTTAAAGGCACTTCAAAGTTTAGTTTTTCTGTTTAAATCAGGCTGAAAACCTGTTATCAGACTACTGATCGGTCGACTGATGAAAATACCTAGAATCATTAAAAAGTCTATGTTTCTTATTTAGTCAACTGATTAGTTGACTGATAAGGTCATCAGTTGACCGACGAGATCATCAGTTGACCGACGAGATCATCAGTCGACTGATAACCTCACAACGGCTAGTTTTGTACAATTTCCAGATTTTTGGTTTTTGACCAGTTTACAAAGTAAGTTATTTATCTCAAATAAGAAGTGATATTTACAAAATTATTTCTCTAACATGTTTACATACATGTTTATAAACTTCTCTCAAAAGTTCATGATTTTTGGTGTTGATTTCTGTGTCAAATTGATTTTACAAAATCGGGTGTTTCAGTAGTTTTTAGAAACTATAATATTTGTGTTCAAATACTTATTTCTTACAAATGGGAAGTGATATTTAAGAAATTCTTTCTTTAACATATGTTTCTACATGTTTATATACTTCCCTCAGAATTTCATGATTTTTAGAATTAATTTATTATTTTTAATTTATTTTATAAAACCATATACGTAAAATTCAAGAACTCTGTAAAAATCTAAAACTGTCTGTTTTAGTTCTGGTCAACTGACCAGTCGGCTGATGAGGTCATCAATCGACTGATTAGTTGACCAGCGACATGATAACGACTAGTTTTCTAGATTTTTTAGTTTCCATTATTTTGTCTTTTTGTGATATTTTCTCTTGGTTTTTGGGGTTATTTCATGAGCCTATATATACCCTATGCCCTCATACTTCTGAGGCTACTTAAGAAATGTTTTAATCAAGTTTAAGAGAGTTTTTACTAGGGTTTAAAAGTTTATTTAAGTTTCTTTAAGAAGCTTTTAAGAATTTTTAAGTTTCGGTTTGTGAAGATAATTTCACAAGAGCTAGAGGAGATCATCCAGTGGTGTTTGAGCATTCAACTCTTCTCCCTCTCTCTTGTTATTCATTGGAGAAGTTTTCTAAACTCAAACTCTAGTTTTACATTTATATACTTGTTTGATTATCATTGTTTTAAGATAGATTTCATATTTGAGTTTACTATTTGATTTACTCTTTGTTTCACACACAACCTATTGAGCTTATTGTATTTGCATACATCGTATAATTGGGGTTTTGGGTTAGTGACTTAGAGTGTGAGCTTATATTTTATTCTCACCTTGTTTAGAGAACAAATCATTTGTTTTATTGAGCCTAATTATGAGGATTCACTTTGTATTGCACAAATACATCAAGAGGAGTGTAGAGGTCAGAGACGTGGTCGGTCCCAAGAGGAGTGGGGTCGGTGATAATGCCTAGAGGGTATGTCGTAATATCGAGCACTTGACGGAGAAACGTGAGAGGCCAATACTTAAGGTGGTATGTGTGTAGTTAAATAGTGAGATTATGAACGTTGATCGGTGAGTGTTGAAAACCGATATTGTATAGTGTAAATATTATTTGGGTGAGCGTTGAAAACCCGATGTGATAGTGGATTTCTCCTCAGAAGTGGGCAGCGAAGATGTAGGACGGAAGGTCTGAACTCTGTGATCATATTGCTTGTTTGAGTTTGGCTTGGCGCACTTATATTTGTGTTCATCTTTATTGTCATTCTCTCATTGTTTATTTCATCTACTATATTGTCTTTGTTTATATTGCCCTTGTTTAGTTTAATATCCTTTCACATATCTTGCTTGTATCATATTTGGTAGGATATTTGTTAATTAGTTTTTATTTGACATAAATCGTATTAGATTAGCATAAACCCTATTCACCCCGCTCTAGGGTTCTTTCCTAGTGGCATTAGGGTGTTTTCAACCCTTACGTACCGCTAGTTATTTGCTTAACCATAGGAAAGTTTTGGTTGTAGGACCAGCTATTGGAGCTGATACGGCTACCACTACGAATGCGTCCAAGGTCCTTCATGGAAACTTCAGCTGGAATTGATGTTCGCCCGGGTGCTCAAGTCACAAGACCGACTGGTGAAGTTGGTGCGTCAATGATGTCTGTACTTTATTATGATTACTCATTCTGTTTAGAATAAATAACCATAATACTTATATGATTTTTAGCAAACCCTCAGCCATAAACGGGTTTGACGGGCACTTACCGACTACCGTTTGAGTCGGGCTACCATGCGGATTGTTTAAGTCTGTTCAGCATGTGACGTCGTGCTAAAAGAATGAACTCTCTTAGACTTGATGCTACGATATTGAATACGTAGACTTCATCATTCTTACAGGAATAGGCTACCCGGTAATGTGCATAGGATTTTTGGTAAACCCTCAACCATCAACGGATTTGATGAGCCTTTACCGACTATCGTTTGAGTCGGGCTAGCATGCGGATCGTTTAAGTCCGTTGTGCATGTGACGTTATGGTATAAGAATGAACTCTCTTAGACTTGATGCTACGATATTGAATGTGTAGACTTCGCTATTCTTACAGGAATAGGCTATCCAGCAATGCGTGTTAGGCGTAGACTTATCTCTACGTAGGGTTCAAGATAAAATTTCCCATACATGTAAGACATGGATTATGACACTATTAATAATAGCCTACCACGATGTCGAATACGTAGGCTTTTATCCTTTTTTACGGTAAAAGACTAACCGACAATGCGTATTAGGCACAAACTTATCTCTAATTAGAGATCGAGATAAAGTCCCCTATGCGTAAATCCTGGTGTCATTTTCATGGAGAAAGGTTAACCGGCAATACGTGTTAGACATTGACTTATCTCTACTTAGGATTCAAGATAAAATTCCCCGTGCATGTAAGGCATGAATTTTGGTTAAATTGTGTCTTCTCTTGGGGCAAAGACGAACTCGATGCTGGAGAGGAAGAATTTTATATTCTATCTCCTGCTGCAAAAGAAACTCAAAGTAGGATCTCCACTTCGAGAATCCTGAAGGTAAAACTAAGAGTGAGATCTTCATTCTGAGAATTGAAAAGATCCGGATAACTCTAATTTTTATAGGATTGGTTACCCAATCTAAAGATGAATTTCTCGTTTATCGAGATAAAATTCCAACTTTAGCCTTAACTATTTAAAGGTTTGACCAAATGGGAGTTTCGAGATAACCCTAATTGTAGGAAGGTTTGATCGCTTGATTTAAAAATAGACCTCCCATTCATGGAAGGAATCGAGAGGGAATTTTGGCTTTGGTCCTAACTATAGGAAGGTTTGGCCAAGAAATATTGGGAATGGAGGTACAAATAACAGTGAGAAATGTTGACTTGTACAAATCACTCAGTGGGGATTTTCGGTGTCAAGTGGCTAGGACTTAACAGTGGGAGCGTTAAAGGCTTAGATGTAGTGGGAGTTTGAATGGATTCAACTGTAAAGAATTTTGGTGGACCCACCGTTAATTAATTTGATCAGTGAGGAACTTTGTGGTGGAGGATCGTGAATCATCAAACACTTCATAGTTACACCATGGGAGTTTCGTGAGCAAAAATTAACCGATAAAGTCATTGAATCTCATCTCGACGAAAGAGTGCTCAAAAAGTCATAGTGAGAGGGTTTTAATCATCTTGAAAATGATTAAATGTCATAGTGGGAGGTTATTAATTATTTTTTATCATGATTAAGAATGAATTATTCAGATGATTGGTTTTCACCTTGAATGATCGGTTTTGGGTTATCCTTAAGAATACCATGAATAGCATTTTCCAGGAACTTCCCATTGGTATGCCTCAAGGTATTCAATCCTCAGTTCTTTAGTGAACCTGAATTCAATTGTATTCGGTCATATTGTTGGGTTATCCTTAAGAGTATTAAGAGTAATATTCTCCAGGAACTTCTCGTTGTTGAAAATAAGGAAAGCAGTTTAATCTCGTATACATGTTGGAGGTTGACGAGTTATCCTTAAGAATATTATGTGTAATATTCTCTAGGAACTTCCCGTCAAAAGTAGGGAATAGTTTAGCCTCATATACCAGTTGAAGGTTGGGGAGACAGTTTATACTCGTATACCCGTTGGAGTAAACCATTCTCATTTGGCTTATTCCGGCATTATGATGCCAACGTCAACCAAGGTTTGAATGTTGTTTTCAGAGAGAAGCAAGCCTTGGTGGGATGAAGGATCCTCACAATACTTTGGATCTGAAGTGTTGTTAGCTTCCTCCTGATTCACAATAGGTGGCAGCTTGATTTTGTTATTTTCAAGGAGATATTTGAAGATAGTTGTAACCTCTCCATCCTTGAAGGAGTACTCTTTTTCGAGTCTCAGATTTGAAGTCCTTCGCTACTTCTGAGGTTGCTGTTGTAATGTATGATTAGCGTTAATAGTTGTTGCAGGTGCCTTTCCCTTACCACAAGAAGCAAAATTCAAGTTCGGGGGGTTAGTCGTTGGTTGGCCTCTTTCAAGCTTTTTTCTTTTGAGAAAATGTTTGGCTTGTTCCTGCGCAGTTTTTAATTCTTTCCATGTTATGGATGGCACGACCCCCTGGGCTTCCAGGACATCAATAGAGAGGTTGTTGTGGCATGTCTGCAAGATGAATTCCTCTTTGATAGAACCCCTGCAATTCATCACCTTGTTGTGAAAGCGTTTAACAAAACTATCAACTGACTCCCCGTCCTTTTGCTTCTCATCCAAAAAGGCT
This sequence comes from Asparagus kiusianus, assembly GCA_022839385.1. Classification (NCBI taxonomy): domain Eukaryota; kingdom Viridiplantae; phylum Streptophyta; class Magnoliopsida; order Asparagales; family Asparagaceae; genus Asparagus; species Asparagus kiusianus. The sequence continues at coordinate 31,497 of BQKN01064421.1, read as the reverse complement.
CCGATCGACACTTCGGTGTTACCGTCAAAGAAGTTGTTGAGGAACGAGCTTTTCATGTCGTCCTAGCTATTGATACTTCCTGGCTTGAGACGTGGTACCAATCGATGCGGTCCCGCAAAGGGTGCTAACAAATGACCGGACCATCAAAGGTTCGTTACCGAAGATCACACCCAGGTAGGCCTTGAAGTAAATTAGGTTTTGAGTGGGTGATCCCTTTTCGTCGAACGGCGTGAAGTTAATTAGATTGAACTTCGTCAGATACGGGATTGACTCCCACTCCCTTGGGTAGGGACACAGAATATCGGTCTTCTTGACCTCTTGAGTAGACATCAATGCGTTAATCTTTCTGTCCAAGTCTTTTATTTTCTCGTTCTTGCTTCTATTTTTCTTTGGGGGGTTTTGAGGAGAAACAACTAGACCAACCCCAGCGTTGTTATTGTCGATGAGACCACCCTCACCATCCATGTTGTCGAAGGGGTATCAGCATTGATATTTTCTTCAACTTCCGAAACGCTATCTACCTGATTGGTAGTGTTGCGATGACTAGATTCACTAATCTAATTTGATAAGGCTTGAATCTGTTGATCATACAATTCCCTTATCCGTTGCATAGTCATTTCTATTTCGAATTTGAAATTGTCTTTGTACTTGGCCAGAGCGTCTTCAACGATTTTGGCCATTTGTTCAGCATTAATCATGAACGCCTCACGAGATTGTCCTGTGCTGGACATCATATTATCAGAAGTGATCGTGGAGTTAGTGTCTGACGTTTCATCGTCCGAGGAGTGTCCTCTATTCGATCTAGATCGTCTAGTTCCTGACTGTAACCAAGCGATGCGGTGAGATGTCTCCGAAAAAGAGTCAGGGCTGTAACGCCTTGTCGATTTTATTTTATCAGCCATATTGATGGTAATTTATGGAAACTCATCATCATGACCGGCATATTTCCTCTTGCAGAAGCGTCTTGATTTAGATTTGGACACTTCGGTGGAGATTCTTTTGAATACAAAGACCCTCTGTGGCGCGATCTTGAGACAGCTACACTCTGATAAATACCCTGATTAGCTTCTCACATTGACAGTGAGAATATGTTTCCTGGGTATTTTGCTTCCGAGACTTGTTCGTACCCCAGTTCGATAGTACAACTCATCGGTATGATTACTGGAGCAACCTATCGTGCGTTGGCAAACATGTTTCCTTCTGGGGACATACCGCCTCATTAGCGTTCTCAAGAGTCACTCGTTTGGAACCATGCCTTCATGAGCGTGGGGCTTCAACAGACTCCTGGACTTCAATTCATAATCCGAGGCAAGCGGTTACATGTACTTTCTCAATATGGGAGGTCCTTGACTTGTTGGGAGGACGCACACGACCCCCAGTCTGACAAATTGCTCGGGGTTCATTCACAAAATCTAAGCACTCTTTAACCGGAGCTTTGCCTCAATTCTCGTACGAAGGACCAAGGCGATCCATGATCTTCATCTTGAATCAGGAGAGATCCACACAACCGTAGGACTTCACCGGAGGTACGGGATCAATAGGGATGAGAACGGAAGCACATAGAGTCTCAGAAGTGGCTGTGCGAGGCGAGGTAGGTGCGGGCCAGGTTGAGCTGGCTCGGCCTTGGCGCGAGCCACCTTGAGGTGGCTCGGACAAGGCCGAGCCACTCTGGGGTGGCTCAGCTTTGGCTGAACCACTCTTGGGTGGCTCGGCTTTAGCCGAACCACTCTTGGGTGGCTCGTGTTTTTCAGACGTCTTGGCATTTGTTTGAGTTTCTGTTTTGGATTTCGGCCTCCATACTTAGCATAGTTTTGGTGGTGTTTTGGCCACATCTTCCTTTTGTAATTTCTGTGCCTCTTGCACGAGAATCCGCGCATGCATGAGTAGTATGTGACGCTTTTGAATACGCTCCTTGAGAGTCGAACATGTCCTTTTGACACAGATCAATTCATCGGTTGACGGTTTAGAGGAGGAGCTACTTGCTCACTACTGAGGTGCTTGACATTTCCTGAATTCCAGATCCGCCTTATAACGAATCCCGTCAACCAGCTCCAAGGCCTTGGCTAGTTAACGCGTGAGGCGTTGGTGTTGCCTTTGATGAGCCCTCTTTGACAGAATCAACACGCCTTTAGCACTCAACTCCTTGATTGAGGAGGAGTTCATATCTGCAGAATCGGCTTCATTGGACACCATAGGGGCATTGCAAGGCGCAACTGCAGTAGCAATGGGATGATGATCATCATCCTGGGTCTTTAGATCTGAAGATCAGCGGACATTCCTAGAGGAGGAGATCTTCCTGCACAACTGCAACAACAATAGGACAATGATCATCGTCTTGGGTCTTCAGATCTGAAGACCAGCGGACCTTCCTGGAGGAGAAGATCTTCCTGCACTTGCAAAGGGAGGAGGATCTGGAGGAAGACGACAGGTATTCCTCGTACTTTCGTTGGTCAAACTCGTACTCGATCTCTGCATCAACCGGGATTAGGATCCTTGGTTGCGACACTACAGCCTCGGCAAAGAGGTTGTTGGCTCCCACTGTGGTCGTCAGCATGTTTGTGTCGAAAGTTGGTTTATTCATGGAACTCATTACAACTTTAATCATTTACAACAAGTTAAAAAGAGTTAGTCTTTTTATAAGACTTTTCTTACACGAAAAAAATAAAAATACAACTCTCTTCAAACACACGCATAAGATGTTTATCACCCGCTGCTTGCATGGGATCTTTCCCTATGCCAGGGATGCGTTAGTTTGTAGACCATCGCGGATCAAATCCAGTTGACAGAACAAAAATTCAATGCTCTTACTTCACAAAGGAAGTATTCGTAGAAGTAAATAATCTCGACCAAGCGAGATTACTACTCTTCTAGAGATCAAAACCAAATTTGATTCGGAGGAAAGGGGAATGGGCCTCAGATCTCTCGAACTCTCCCTCTTTATGCTAAAGAATTTCACCAAGATTTACTAGCCTCTCTGAAATTCGTGATTCACTCTTCACAGTGATAGCACCTCGCCTAAATTTTAGATCTCCCATGTATAGGGGCCCTAGGCTTGTATTTATAGGCTTCGGGTGCAGCGTTTTAGGATAGGAATTGATGATTTGATCTTATACTCAGTTAATAACTGCTTAACCATATTTAGGGATAGCCTCAAGACAGTTAGGGAGGCTCTGGAATGAAAGAATCCCGAGAAAACTATCGAAAAACGCGTTTCGAGCATTTCTGGGCGCGAGTCACCCTATGGTGGCTTGGCACTGTGCGAGCAACCCTAGTGTGGCTCGACCTTTGTCGAGTCGTTTTGATGCGACTCAGCTGCCAAGGGTTTTTCCAGTTTAGTCTTATTCTACCGTTTTGTGCATTTCGTCGTTTTATTGACTCGTACGCTTTATTGACTTGCTTCGTGCACTCGTTAGCTCTTTTACGGTACGGATAATCCTGTTTGACTCAGATAATGGCGTTTATCACATTCTCTTTATTTTGAGCTGTGCGCGAGAACCTATAGGCAAATTTTTGACGCCTACATATATAACTCTCCATTCTTCATCAGTTAGTTCATACACATTACTAGAGCTAGAATTAGAAGCATGAAAAGAAATAAAATTATTTATAATTTCTTTCTACTCTATTACTACATTTAACACTGCATATGTGGAATTCCACATATGGTCAACATCTTTTGGAATTAACTTGGGTTTCAAATTTTTCTTTTACACAATTGTTTTTAACTTTTAAGTCTTTGTTCAGAAGCATTATAAGCATAAGTTGTAACCTAACATTTTCTATCATGGCTTTAATTTCATTAAATGCACTTTGAATAATTAAATTTAAAAATGACACATGCATCTAATATAAAAATATCGCCATGACATAGCAATAGAAAAGACGATTTGATATGATCTACAACTATATTATTATTACTTGTATTATCTAGTGAAAGATAAAATATTTTCTTAGGAATTTTTAGTTTTAAAAGATTTTCTATTATTACTTGAATCTTCAAATACAATAAAAGAAATATCTCTTTTAAATATTTGCTAACTATCATTAATCCAGTGTGCTGTGATACATAAATAACCAGTATGTGCTCTAGATGTCCAAATATCAGAAGTTAGATAAAATTTACAGTTTAAATTTTGAAAATAAGAAATTATTTATGTTTGTTCCTTGTGATAATATTTTAAAATACCACATTGACAAGACTGATGAGAAAATAAGGATCCAATATGAAAAAAAATCAAGTTAAAATCATGTTCAAGATGATTAGCCACAAAGAAATGATGATATTTCTCAATCCGGAAGGTGGATTTTAACATATAATATATGAAAATCACCTATATCTACGAGATGAAGCTAAATGTATTTTCAGAATTTAAGAAATCCAATCGATTGGTCAAACCGATTGGCCAATCGCTTGACCGACTAATTGGTTCATAACAAACTTGTTTTATAGCTAAGATTTAATCCTTGGAGCCCAAGTAAAATCCAATAATTCATTTTACTTGTATACTATAAACAGGGGTAGATGGTGAGGCTTTGAGTGAAAAAATTTATAAAAATTCCATTTGGAGGGGAAGGTTGCTCTTAATTGAGAAGACCTTTCAAAAACTGTAACTTTGTTGCAATTAATAAAATAAAATGTTCACCTCTTTATATTTTTCTTTTCTTCTCTTTACTTGATGATGAAGATGATGATGAAGATGAAGATGAAGATCAAGATGAATGTTTGTTTTTAAGAGGCTAGAACCCTCTTTGTTTTAGATATTCAAGGTCCTAGAACCCTATTGTTTTAGATTTATTTTGACGCCTTGTAAAGTAGATTTACTTTTATGTCTTTATTTTCTTATATTTTATGGTAAAGATTTATTTTCTTACATAGTTTAGATTTTATTTTCTTGTATCATTCTCCAAAAGGCTAGAACCCTCTTGAGAATTAGTTTTTATTTTTATTCTTTTCCCTTTATTCTCTAAGAGGCTAGAACCCTCTTGGGAATTAGTTTTTATTTTCATCGGGCCCGGACCGGGCTCGGACCCGCCCAGGCAACGGTCACATTTGTGACCGTTGGGACCGTGCCAGGCTCGGGCCGGCCCGATCAGCCCAATGCACCGCTCACATTTGTGACTGTTGGGCCACGAGCCGGGCCGACCAGACTTGGTCCAAATTCCTCAGCTAGGTTCGGGCCAGGGACTGGGCCAGACCCGATCCCTAGCCCGAACCCAGGCTACCCGACCCGGCCATCTTCCTAGTCGACCAGAGCCGGGCCGGGCCCGATACGGGCTTTCCCGAGGCGACACGGGCTAGGGCCCAGAGCCCTGTTCGGCCCGGGAATCCGGGCTTTTCCAAGGCCCAGGTAGGGTCGGGCCCAACTAGGTCTGGTCCGGACACCGGCCTCAGGCCCAGATGGACATCCCAATATTCCCTTCCATTCCCTTTGCTTTATTACACTTTCTAAACGAGATGAAATAAGTTTCATTGATTCCCCTTACTAATTTCCCAAACAAGTTTTACATATTAGCTTACCTTTTCTTACTTCTCCTATGTTGTTACTCGTTCCAAATCCAAACAAGCCCTTAACTTCTTTTTTCTTCTCTTTCTTAGTTTTCCTCAATTTCTCTTACCCCCATTAAAATCTAAACACGCCATAAAACTATCATCACGGATGGTGAGGATGTAACACGTAATAGTTAATTAAGCATACACATAACTTTTCTTCTCCTCTCTCGTTACACACTCGTTCTCACATTTCTCTTGTCTAAGAGAAAATTATGTCTATATATATCTCGTATGAATGATGGTTTTGGAAAATGCTACTATCTAATATATGGTTTTGTAAATGTTAGCTCTGTAATATTTTCTAGCTATAGTACAGATCTTTAAAATGAAATAAAAAAACAGCTGTGAAAATCATAATTTTACAATCATTAGTGCACCATTATTTTAATACCTTAACATCTTGCATTAAAAAACTGTTCCGCTAATTAAGGATTGGCTTCTCAATTTGGCGGTAAATACGAGATCCTCTGAAAAATTTAGTGCACTGTCGTGATAAGCTTTCGAGCTCTCATTTCATAGATATTAAAAATGATATATATATATATCATTTTTAATATCTAT
>BQKN01064421.1:0-15385 GCA_022839385.1 Asparagus kiusianus | reverse complement strand
AGAGAGAGAGAGAGAGAGAGAGAGAGAGAGAGAGAGAGAGAGTATAGAAAGAGTTTCACATGTTGTACCCCCAACATTTTTGTTAATTGCATATTACACCTCCAAGCCCCATATTTCTAATTAAAAGTTCTAAATATATTTAAGTTGTTTAAAATAACACTCTTTTAGAAACATGATTTTGTAAGTTCCCAAAATTTTGTAAGTCTTTCTTAAATTTCAATTATAGCTCCAAATCTTCATTTTCCTAAATAACAATAACCTCAACTTTATCCATTGTAAGAGTTTAGCACTACAGTAAAAATTATGGAAGAAATCCCATCAAGAGGTGTTATTTAAGAAAACTAAATCTTTTAGGAGTGTGAAGTAGAAATATGAATTAGGTTTTGAGGCACTGAAAAGTTAACAAAGAAGTCAAGGTCTAATACGACTAAAGAAGAAATTTTCTAAATAAACCTATTCAGATTTTTTTAAAAATCAATCATATTGAGTTTTTTTTACAAAAATCGACCCACTTTCTCGTCACGTCAGCATCGTGACAAGAAAGTTGGTCGGTTTTTTTTAATCCGGTTCCTAAATAGTTGGGGTTGCCAACTCCGACTATTTAGGAGGTTGTAAAATCCTAATTACAACCCTAAACCCTAACATTCTATACACTAAATAGTCAAGGCTGACAACCCCAATTATTTGGAAACCGGATTAAAAGAATGAGTCAATTTTTGTATAAAAAAAACTCAAGGAGTCGATTTTAAAAAAATAAGGAATAGATTTGTTTAGAAAATTTCTTCTATATTAAAACCCAAAAAGATTCTGACAGGTTCCCACCGCTCCGCTCTACAGAATAGACAAAAAATCGGGGCTTTTTGGCAATGGGAGAGCAGGAACCGGAGCTTTAACAAGAGGGTGAAAAAAGAAGAGAGAGAGAGAGAGAGAGAGAGAGAGAGAGATGGAGGGAGAGAGGAAAGTTGTGGTTGCTGCTCTCCAGTTTGCTTGCTCCGACTTCGTCTCCGATAATGTCGACACTGCAGAAAGGTTCAACCTTTTTTATTCCTTCTCTTATTCTTTTCTAAATATTTGTTTCTGGAGGTTTTGCTGGACTAAATGGCCAAATGGGTATTCTCTTACTCTGTGAATTATGTTATAAAATTAGAAAAAGAAGTGAACTTTGCCATGGGATTTCACTTGATTAGTTTCTCCCTGTGATTCTTTACCTAAAAGACGTGCTAAGAAAGAGACTGGTTATTCAGTAAATCAGTGTTTTTAAAAAAATACCTTTAATTTTCGGAAAGAAAAGGTTCATCGTTTACTATATTATTAGAAAGAAGGGGTTATTACCATGTGTTCAGTTTTCAGCTTTCTTCGTTTTTAAATGGATAACTGTTAGTGCTGTTAAGGTTATTGAAATGCCATAAGGTTTTGGTATCTGCTTAGGGGGAGAATTTCACGAAGTTGAACTGTGGTTTGCTAATTATGGTCTTCAATCACATAATTGGTTTTTAAAGGCAGCTGGAGTAGCTTGCGATTATAGCTGTGAATTTGTTCATCGCACTAAAGATTGGTGTAAATCGAGGATGTATGTACATATTGCATAATTTCCAGGTGCTCCCAACTGTCCTGAAATTTCGAGAACACAATAGAAAGTTGGGAAACAGAAATTTACTTTTTTCCTTTGATCATTATGAGATGGCTCTCTTAACATTATGATAAGTGCATAAATTTTGTTTTTCATTTTATTTGGAACATGTTCGATAGGATTCTTTTTCCTTTGTGAACAAGCAGGCATGTTATATTGTTCTCCTGTAAGTAGAGTTTTAGTGGCTAAGATATGTAGGATAAGCTTGTGGTAAATGGTAACTTATTATAAAAATGGATAAGCGCGACACGGAATTATGCGACTATGCTGAAGTTCAATGATTGTGCAGATATCATTGGTACCATTTTCATGTCCAAGAGACCATATTTTGGTCTATAAGTTGCAGATCCCAAGGTCGGATCCTTATGAAGAGTTTTGGGAACACTTGCCTCCTTATAATATCAAATTTTTTATTAAGGGGTATACAAATTGATGTAGGTGCCTCTATACTATTTTAATAGGTGGCCCCAACTCAACAAAGATGAGACTGCATAGAGAACAATTATGGAGGGCTATCCTTAGAACTTAATAGTTTTTTGTTAGCTTCAGTGGTGAAAATGAAAAATATCATGTATTGATATGAAAATGATAAATTTTTGTTATTACTGTAGAAATAAGTTTTTCCATTGGTAGAATTTATATTATATAAGTTATTAATTTATATGTATAGTTGTATATGTGCACTATAGGGAAAAATTCTGGATATGTCCCTGTACCCGACGACAACATTGGTGCTGGAAATAGGCTGCAGCACATCAAACATATTTCTAATTTTTCATCATAAAACAAGAATATGCTTTGCGTAATAAATTTCCTGAAGTATTCATAGTTTGATTGTTTAATTTGGAAAAGATTATTGTTGAATTGTTTGGCATTTAGTTTAAGCATAAAATAACTCTATCTATCTATTTGTCCATCCATCTCTCTCTCTCTCTCTCTCTCTCTCTCTCTACGTACATATGTATGTACCTATGTATGTACATACATAGGTACTAGGTACGAAGGTACGTACATACACACGTAAGTATGTGCATGCGTGCATGCACATGTCGTGCGTGCACATGTCGTGCGTGCACATGTCTGCTTACCAAATAATAGTCAGAAATTTTTACGCACGTTTTCTTTTGTGTATTTACTTTTCAATATTTAAATTCTATATGGACATAGTGATCATATGCGTGTGCGTGCGCACATGTCTGCTTACCAAATAATAGTCAGAAATTTTTACACATGTTTTCTTTTGTGTATTTACTTTTCAATATTTAAATTCTATATGGACATAGTGATCATATGCTCACTTCTCTGCAGGTTGGTTAGAGCTGCGCATAAGAAAGGTGCAGATATTATTCTAATTCAGGTACACTTCAGAAAATATGTATTATGCTATTATGCTATTTGAGAGAATTATTGACCGTGAAACAGATTATTTTAATTTATCTATAACCATAACAAAATACAAGAATGTCATCCATAAATTAAAAGACACAAAAAATGCATGTAGTCAGGCCTATGTCCACTGAGCGCTTGTGAGGTGCATTCATAAGCATGGAGTATATAAAGTGCACTACTTTGTCTTGAATCCCAATAAAGTTATTTATTTTATACTGATATACAAGGCATTCTATGTGCAGACACGTGTCCCCTTTTGCCACCCTAATCCTTGATAAATAACCCTAACTATTTTTGAAGATTAGTGCCTCTTGAAACCTCGTCTCGTTTTGTCGTCCTCAGCATTGGAGCAGTTTATCATCTAATTTACTCTATGGAACACAATTCTTATGTGGCTATTCAAAGCCCTTTTATCATCCTCAGGAACGTTACATTATGATAACTTACCCTAGTTCTTTGAGAGCTACCATTTGCTTCTCACGTAGTCTTTCTCGCAATATAGGAGGAAAGAAATCCTACCATAATAGCAGTTGATCTACCTTTTGTATTAAAATGTGTTTTGTGTTGTGTGTTTCAGGAGCTATTTGAGGGGTATTATTTCTGTCAAGCTCAAAGAGAGGATTTCTTTAAACGTGCCAAGCCTTACAAAGGACACCCTACAATTTTAAGGTCGGTAATATGATGATGGTTATCCTTCTGCATTGATGCATGAAGGAAAGGGATAATACTGACTTATGTCATCTTTTAAGTGCTCTTATACTGCATATTCAGGATGCAGAAACTTGCCAAGGAGTTGGGTGTTGTAATACCTGTGAGTTTCTTTGAAGAAGCAAATAATGCTCATTATAATTCCATAGCCATCATTGATGCTGATGGAAGCGATCTCGGACTTTATAGGAAATCACACATTCCAGATGGACCAGGCACTTATCATTAAACTCTTCTGTGTCAATACATTGTTTTCACTTTTATGACCGTCGCATCCTTTGATTATTTTCACGTACAATTGATGATTATCTGATGCCAGGATATCAAGAGAAGTTCTATTTCAATCCCGGTGACACTGGTTTCAAGGTGGACTTTAATGAGTTATAACTCTACTTTGGTGATATTAAACTTATTTAACCTTAAACTAACAACCTCCCTTTTTGCAATCCCATTACAGGTTTTTGCTACCAAGTTTGCTAAAATTGGAGTAGGTAAGTAATTTCGTTAGTTATTAAACTAGATACGCTGTGCACTGTGTATAACATTTTACTATGGAACCCCAATTGAAGTAGCAACTTGATATATCTTTATTTGAACCTTTTTATTGAGTCAAAAGTTTTGGTTCCTCTTATGGCAGCAATTTGTTGGGATCAGTGGTTTCCTGAGGCTGCAAGGGCTATGGTCCTTCAAGGTGCAGAAATTTTGTTTTATCCAACTGCTATAGGATCAGAACCATAGGATGAAGGGCTTGACTCCAGGGAACACTGGAAAAGATTAATGCAAGGCCATGCTGGGGCTAACTTGGTATTATCGTGAACCATATCTTTCTTTAAAGAACAAATAAGTTTTCTCCTGAGAATAATGAAAGGACCCTAGATGGGGGGGATGGGGGTGGAGGGGGGGGGGTGGGGGGGTACGTAATTGCTAATCTAATCCGATTTCGATGCCAAATTAAAAACTTGTAATGCAATATCCTAGAATATGATATACAATAAGATATGCAAGGATAAGCAAGAGACAATAGGCGATATAAACAAGAACAAAATATAAGAGAAATAGTGCACCAAAGAAACAATTGCAAACACACGATATGATCACGGAGTTCGGTCTAACACTCGACCTACGTCTCCGCTCCTCACCTTGAGGAGATCTCCACTATCACTCAAAAACAACTGCACAATAACGGTTTCCAAATATCACCGAAAACTTTTACAATACACACCTTGGCAATCACACAAGTCACACTCCTCTAAGTGTTGGACTACCCGTGTTACCTTTCTCAAGTGTTCAGATTTATAACCTCTCCCTAGGCTTACTACCAACCCACTCATCTTGGAATTAACCCCGGTCTCTCTCCCAACCACTCCTCTAAGTGTCATTGTGTATTACAACGTGTTCAACCATAAGTTCAAATAAAGATTTTGTTCTCTAAACAAGTGAGAACGAATTTGTAAGCCCACTCAATGAAACAACCTCACAACCCAAATATATAATATGTGAAATACTAAAGCTCAAGTGGTTGTGTGTGTAAACAATGAGTAAAATAAAATCAAACTCAATTAAATCTAGCTTTTATATGATAATCAAAATGTAGATTAGCTAGAGAATGAGTTTAGAAAACTTCTCAAAAACAAAGAGATGTAGATATACAGATTTGAGGTTGAACGCCTCAAAACCGAAATTAAGATTATTCTCTTTGTAAAACTCTTTTTCACATAAACCCAATTAAACTTTCTCAAAAACAGACGAAAAATGGTCAAAACAAACTTATAAAACTCCTTGGTGAAAAACTAAGTCTTGGGGGCTATTTATAGTCTCTCAATCAAAACTGCCAAAAACTAGCTGTTACAGCAAAAATGACTGATCAGTCGACTGGTTGAATATATCGGTCGACTGATAAACTAGCCGTTACTGTAAAGAAAACGGACAGCCATGACTCGGTCGACTGAAAAGAAAAATCAGTCGACTGAAAACACGGTTCGGTCGACTAACTCAAATGGTCGGTCAACTGATAAACTGTAAAAAGAAATGCTGTAAAAACTTGTTCTGACAAGTCGATTGAGAAACAAAATCGGTCGACTGAAAGCTATCGATCGACTGATTAAGGTAGTCGGTCGACTGAAAACCGATACACAGTTTTTTTGACTTTTGAAGAGCTGATTTCTAAATTCTATTTAAAATAGTGAAACAACTCCAAAAATAGTAAAACATGGGAAAACGTTTATACTTGTGAAAATAAACACGTTAGAAAAGATTTTTTTTTAAATATCACTCCCTAATTGTGAAAACTCATTATTTTGCAATTTTATCAAAAGATATGAAATTTTTAAATATGATTTCGTCTATTTACAGAATCAACAAAGATACGAAATCGTTAAACACGTGATTCTGATGAAATTATTTTAAACAACTTATCTTCCCAATATGATAAATATGAAACAAATGTGCATGTATATAAATGTATCTATTTGTTTCATATTTATATGGCTAAGCTTGAAAGCGATAAAACGAAACATGTATGTGTGTGGTTTGAGCTTTAAATATAAACACATAAAGTAAAAGACCTAAACTAGAAACAATATACCCAAGCCAAAATTCTTCATTTAAGCTCGATGTTGGACGATCCTCAGCTTGGTAGTAAAGATGAAGCACGATCTCGTATTTGACTTGAATTGCGATTGCTTCATTTCAATTTTCGCTAACCTCCATGAATATCATTGTTAACGCTCAATTCCAACTAACCTCCAACAGGATGTCATCGTTAAGTGCAATTCCACCCAACCTCCAAGGCTCCAACAGAGGATGTTTGTGTAAGATACCTAACAAGCAAATGCAAATGCTCGAAAAGCGATGTTAGGAATTATTTGTTAATCATCAAAGCTAGATTTGACATGGGCTCATTAACATGAGGTTTAACAATCTTCCCCTTTTTTATGATAACAAACAATCTACACAATGAGTATAGGAAACATGCATGATCAAACAATCTACACAATGAGTATAGGAAACATGCATGATACCAAATGAATATACAAATAATCCTCATGCATGATACCAATAGTAAGTAAAGAACCGAGATACTCACAATACACTTGTTTCTCCCCCTTTGTCAACATTAAAATGGGAGAAATAACAAGAAGAACAAAAGCTCCATCCACATATACGCACGGTGAGTATAAACAAAATAGGGAAAACTCCCCTATCAAAAAACCATAGAGCATATATCAAATAAAATATTTAATGCAATCATACACAGATATATGTCACTATGCGGATCCCAACATACAACAATATGTGAGCAAGTCACATACTAAACACAAATCACACTTAAGGTCAAAAGATCATATATATATATATATATATATATATATATATATATATATATATATATATATATATATATCACCATGAAGAGTGTTTACAAAAGTCTCAAATACAATACCAAATGAAAGATTAAATACATAGTTTCAAACCAAATGAAACTAAAAAAAAGGCAAACACATAGATAGGCAAACACAGTTTTTCAACCAAAATAAAAAAATATAAACCAACAAAATTTTGTCTTCAAAAGTTTGGGGATTGGAATGGCCCGGAACACGGAGATGGAGGCTTTTGCTTGGGATACTGATTCATGAACATGTTCAACAATTGTTGTTGAACCCTCATCATTTCTTCTTGTCTTCCCTTTATGCTATCAATGCGATCAACCAATCTATCCTTCATGCTCTCAATCCGGTCAACTTAATAATTTAGTGGTCGGAATACTAGATGGGTTGGAATTTGAAGCACGAGGAGGACGAGAGCGAGTCTTAGAGCTAGAGGGACGAGAAGATGATTCACCAACTGGAGGAGCTACAGGAACTTGAGGATCGGAAAGAGATTCTGGTAGCTTCATCCTAGAGAGACTAATGCAGTCAAATATTTCATGAATACGCTTGATACAAGGTTTGTCGGTGAGATCAATGTTAAAGTGAGTGAATACCCTAGTGAGAAGAGCAACAAAAGGTAGAAATCTTGTGTGATTACAGGCAACATCAAAGATCACTTTCCCCCATTTAATACTAAGATTCCCAAGGATAGCATATACATCACACATCAACTCATGAGAAAAATGATCATAACTCTCAGCTTTAGAAATTATATTATATGAAATGATTCGAGCAATAAGTTTGGCAAGGGGAGTGATTGAGCTATTTGACATAGGATAATCTTTTCCTAGAAGAAATATGAATGAATTTATAGCAGGATCATCAAGATCTATCTCTTCTAGTAAAAGATTTCTCTGAGGAATGTTAAGAATGTCGGCTAATTCACCACAAGAGAAATTTATGTACAATTCTTAACATAGGACCGAAGAATGGAGGTGCCATCATCAGTACAAACAAGTTGCATATAAGTGTAAAATAGATAAATAAGATTTGGATAATATGGGACTGAATTTGAATGAGCGATTAAATCATGCAACTTAGCATGGTTAAAATAAGTGTGCAGCTGATAACTAGCAAAGTCAAAAAAATTTACGAATCTACCTGGAAAGGTAGTTAATTGACAAATATTACGATATTTATCAATAAGCATAGGATTACGAAGATAGCGTTCGTAATGTGTAATTTGGCTAGCGGAATTTTCGGATCTACCGAATCTAGGATGTTTAGGGTTTGTCATATTGTGAGATAAAGATCCTAGACAATTCTAGATTAAGAAACGAACTGAAATAGAGAGGATAAGGATTTTAGTAAGCAGGAGATGTTGATTGAAAGAGACTAGAGCACGACAGCAGTAAGAACAGGAGCTGATCGGTCGATTGGGCGATCACGTTGGTCGGCCTGTCGAAATTCGGCAACAGAAATCTGGAAGGGAGTCGACTGGTTTGGATTGAAGGTTAGGGTTGGGTTTGCTCATATATATATAGGAATTTGAAGGTCAGGATTGGTTCCAATAAGAAAATCAATGGATAAGATTAAAAGATGTTGTAAACGGGTATAAAACGGGTCGGGTTCTGAAGACAAAAAAACCAATAAGAAGACTCAGGAAAATTCACTGGTCAGTCGACTGATCTTGTGATCGGTTGACTGAGTATCAGACATCTATCGACTGATGAAAATGTTCAGTCGACTGATGACAACCAGAATCCATATGCATTTAAACATGAACCATGATTGAAAATATTAAAAACACCATTTATATTATATTCAAAAATGAATATATATATATATATATATATATATATATATATATATATATATATATATATATATATATATATATATATATATATATCAAGTTTTTTCTAAATATGATGAAAATATCTTCTTTTAAATTTTTGTAAAAATATTCACAATTTGTTTACAAAAATATCTAAACAAAAATCATCTTTTAAAAGCATTAAAAAAAACGCTAAAATTTATTTTTTGAAATCAAACATATTTTGGCACCCAAACACTCTTGGTGCTGAAGAATTTAGGGACATAACCCTTATCAATATAATCCAAGACCCTTGGGTTATGATCCTATTTGGGCGCATTTTGTGCACGGATCCGATCATAACAAAAATCACACAAATGACCCATCCTATTGCAATAGGTGCAATGGAATGGATGCATTTATTTTTCTTGACCTTTTAATTGTGCACAAGAATCTTTTTTAAACAAACGTGGTTTTTTGAAATATTTTACAAATTGAAACTTTTCGCAAATCAAAACAAAATCTTGCCAAATGTCCAAATCTACCACAAAAATAACATTTAAACATATCATCATGCTTACGATGAATAATGGGTGCATGAGTGTGTATATAAGATGAAACTTGATGAGATGCACAATGAGCAATAATATTAGAATTTGTGGGTTTTTGTGCATCATAGCAAAATTTAGCAATATGGTCGTTACGATCGCAAATAGAGCACTTGTAAATTTTATCATATATGTGTGCATAGCGTACGGGTGGTTTGGAAGAATTTGCACGTGACTTTGCACACAAGTCTATAATTTTTTTCTTATTGTCAATGCATGTGTTTAAGGATGAATCTAAAGAAGATATACGGTTTTTCATATGATTTAACTCATTATTTAGCATAGTAGCATTGACAATAGAAGTAGAGCAAATATGATTATTCTTAAATGAATTAAATTTATTTCTAATGGTTTCCACTTCTAGCATGTCATTATTTTTATTATAAGATAAGCTAGCAATATTCAATTTTAATTTATCATTATTTTGTTTAAGATTCACATTTTCTTTAGCAATGATATCAAATTTAGATGCGAACAAATCATGATCGGATTTTAATTCAATATGCTTGCTTTTAAAATTTATAAAATTATGATGCATTTTGTTGTAGGCATTCAATAATTTTTCATATGTATATGCGAGCTCATCTATAGAAAGTTCATTTTCAGATTTGGACTCACATACCTCACTAGGACAATCGTCTAGTGGTCGTGTGCATGATAACGCTCCAATCTTACTTGAAGCGGAATCCACCGGAATGCGTTGAATTTCCTTCAAGTTGCCGTGATGTGCCTCTATATGTTTTCACAATGAGTAGGCACTATCAAAAGAAGCAAGTTTGTTAGATATAGATGGATCAAAAGCACTAAGGAAAATTTTTAACAAGAGCTTGTTCAAAATAAACATCCTCTTATCATTATTACTCCACTTGGATTTCTCTAACGTGGGCACAACATAAGCACAGTCAATTACTCCCATAAATCGATATGTTTAGATCTAACAAATAATTTAAATCTAAACATCCATTGAACAAAAGGGAAAACATTGAATGAAAGAGCAATATCTATAGCACACCGTGTATATCCATGATGATAATGCAAACAAGAAAAATCACAAAACTAGATTAGCAAAATATAATAGCGAGCATCTTTGACTCTAGGCGATTAAGCCATGAATTAAGAGCACCAGGTTTTGATACCAAATAAAAGTACCTTAGAGGGGGAGAGGTGTGAATAGGGTAATAGTTAATCTAATCCGATTTCGATGCTAAATTAAAAACTTATAATGCAATATCCTAGTAATATGATATGCAATAAGATATGTAAGGATAAGTAAGAGACAATAGGCAATATAAACAAGCACAAAATATAAGAGAAATAGTGCGCTAAAGAAACAATTGCAAACACACAATATGATCACGGAGTTCGGTCTAACACTCGATCTACGTATCTGCTCCTCACCTCGAGGAGATCTCCACTATCACTCAAAAATAACTACACAATAACGGTTTCCAAATATCACCGAAAACTTTTACAATACACACCTTGGCAATCACACAAGTCACACTCCTCTAAGTGTTGGACTACCCGTGTTACCTTTCTCAAGTGTTCAGATTTATAACCTCTCCCTAGGCTTACTACCAACCCACTCATCTTGGAATTAACCCCGGTCTCTCTCCCAACCACTCCTCTAAGTGTCATTGTGTATTACAACGTGTTCAACCATAAGTTCAAATAAAGATTTTGTTCTCTAAACAAGTGAGAACGAATTTGTAAGCCCACTCAATGAAACAACCTCACAACCTAAATATATAATATGTGAAATACTAAAGCTCAAGTGGTTGTGTGTGTAAACAATGAGTAAAATAAAATCAAACTCAATTAAATCTAGCTTATATATGATTATCAAAATATAGATTAGCTAGAGAATGAGTTTAGAAAACTTCTCAAAAATAAAGAGATGTAGATATAGAGATTTGAGGTTGAACGCCTCAAAACCGAAATTAAGCTTATTCTCTTTGTAAAACTCTTTTTCATATAAACCCAATTAAACTTTCTCAAAAACTGAGACCAAAAATGGCCAAAACAAACTTATAAAACTCCTTGGTGAAAAACCAAGTCGTAGGGCTATTTATAGCCTCTCAACCAAAGCTGCCAAAAACTAGTTGTTACAGCAAAAATGACTGATCAGTCGACTGGTTGAATATATCGGTCGACTGATAAACTAGCCGTTACTATAAAGAAAACAGACAGCCATGACTTGGTCGACTGAAAAGAAAAATCAGTCGACTGAAAACACTATTCGGTCGACTAACACAAATGGTTGGTCAACTGATGGACTATAAAAAGAAATGCTGTAAAAACTCGTTCTGGCAAGTCGACTTAGAAACAAAATCGGTCGACTAATTAAGGTAGCTGGTCGATTGAAAACTGATACACAGATTTTTGACTTTTGAAGAGCTGATTTCTAACTTCAATTTAAAATAGTGAAACAACTTCAAAAATAGTAAAGCATGGGGCAATGTTTATACTTGTGAAAATAAACACGTTAGAGAAGATTTTTTTTAAATATCACTCCCCAATTGTAAAATCTCATTATTTTGTAATTTTGTCAAAAGATACGAAATCTTAAAATATGATTTCATCTATTTACAGAATCAACGAAGATACGAAATCGTTAAACACATAATTCTGATGAAATTATTTTAAACAATTTATCTTCCCAATGCGATAAATATGAAACAAATGTGTATGTATATAAATGTATCTATTTGTTTCATATTTATATGACTAAACTTGAAAGCGATAAAACGAAACGTGTATGTGTGTGGTTTGAGCTTTAAGTATAAACACATAAAGTAAAAGACCTAAACTAGAAACAATATACCCAAGCTAAAAGTCTTCATTTGAGCTCGATGTTGGACGATCCTCAGCTTGGTAGTAAGGATGAAGCACGGTCTCGTATTTGACTTAAATTGCGATGACTTCATTTTAATTTTCGCCAACCTCCATGAGTATCATCGTTAGCGCTCAATTCCAACCAACCTCCAACATGATGTCATCGTTAAGTGCAATTCCACACAACCTCCAACAGAGGATGTTTGTGTAGGATACCTAACAAGCAAAAGCAAATACTCGAAAAGCGATGTTAGGAATTGTTTGTTAATCATCAAAACCAGATTAGACAATAGGCTCATAAACATGAAACCTAACAAATAATTGGCTTGATATAACAACAATAATTGATGCAGGTTCCTCTTGTAGCTTCAAATCGAATTGGAAAGGAGACAATCAAGACAGAACACGGGGACAGTGTAATTACATTTTATGGGAATTCCTTTATAGCAGGTACTTTAATCCCTGTTTTAATTTTTTTAACCAAATGCAACTTCTTCTTCTTCTTCCTATTTTTATTTTTATTTAAAAAAAATTTGGGCTCAAATGTACCTGCAACTTCTTGTTTGCTTACATCACGCCTCAAAGATGACACTGGGTAGGACTGCTAACAGGTTCGAGAAGCTCTGAGGCCCAACTTGATAATAAGAACTCGCGTAAGCTTGTTCCATAACTTAACTGAACCAAGCTTGAAAAAATATCGGTTTGCTAAAAACAAATGATGAAGCTTGAACACAAGTAAGGTTGCTTAGCTTGTCAAGATGGCGATAAACTGAAATTGGGTTTTTATTTTGATTAATATTTATATAATCAGATGTTTCAGTATCATGACAACCAATCCTTGCCATGGGAAGAGTTGTACCTAACAAATAAAATTACCTTTATCATTTTGAATATATTTCCCCACTTCAAAATTTGTTGTCATTCTTTCTCTGTTGTCGTCAATAGTTTATTTACGTCATCTCTACATTTCCAAATTATTCAATAGCTTGAATAGAAAATTCTGGTGATGCTTTCTTTACTTGAGGGTGAATTTTGTTTTTACTTTTGGTTGCAAGGAAAGGCAATGTATAATTTTAGTATATATTCAGACCTTTTACTCAGTGCTATGAATTCCTAATTTTTAGTTTAATATTAAAAGATTTAAAATTCATATTAATTTCGCATTCAAGGGTTTGATTGCACATGTGCTCCAAAAGCTCAAGTTTTAGCTCAAGCTGGTTTGATATATACTAGAAAACCAAGCCTGAACACCAGCTCATGAAAATAATTGAACAAACATGAACAACCTAAATCTTGGCTCCTTAATTTCATGAACTCAATAGGTCAAAGAGCTTAAGCTACAAGTGAGTAGGTTTAGTTCACTATTTGTCTGATCTCTCTTTTACCAGGTCCAAAAGGAGAAATTGTTGCTCTCGCCAACTATAAAGATGAAGATATCTTGACTGCTGAGTTCAGCCTGGATGAGCTCAAATCTCAGAGACTCAGTTGGGGCGTGTTTCGTGATCGACGTCCAGACCTGTACAAGGTTCTTTTGACTTTGGATGGCGGCAATCTTCCATCATAAGCCTCAATTATTTTCATAGTTTTCATGTTGTTGCCTCTTGTTGAAGTTTATTACGTGTAGAAATAATAAGTTGCCTCTGCTTTGATACAACCTGCAGAGATATGAATGGTTATCTTTTACCGATACATTCTTAATTTTTTAATAATAATATATTTATTTTTGGATGTTGTCAAAACAAAAATAGACGAGGTAGTCTAAAAGCTTGGAGGTTGAATTTGAATATTTTTCCCCCCTTCTTGACAACACTTTTATGGGGTTAATTGCGGAGGCACACCTTGTACTGTTGTCCAACTGGGGAAAGGCCCTTCTATTGTTGTAGATAGACCCCTAGAGGGAATGTTTTATTTTTTTTCGTCTCTTACCCTTGGGAAGAGAATATTGTGTTTTCCCCACGAATAAATAGTCCAAAAAAAGAAAAACCTTTTTGGGGTCAATCTATAACAATAGAACTACAAAGATCCATCTGCAGTCGGGGGATAGCACAAGGGGTCTATTTACAATTAATCCTTCCTTTTTTTTAATACAGTGCTGCAGATTCCAGTCCTTTCTCCATCCTTTTTTTTGGTTCCCCTTCGCTGCCTTTTAATCTTCATTAAACTGACACAGTGCCTGAACAATATTTTACTCGTGCATATGCGTTCAACTACAATTTGGGACAAGTATCATGTACAATAAGCGAGTTGTGAAATTACATATATAATTTGCAAACTTTTCACAAGCGAGCCATCAAGAAATCCAGTACAACAAGAGTAGTAAGAAAGCAGAGTGCATACAGTCTGAATATCAGTGAGAAGTAGCAGGATAAACGCAGCCAAGAGCGAGATGATCACCCACGGATTCTGCAGATAAGTATACACAATCCACACGCCACTTATGCCACCTTGTACTGCAATAATCGCTCAGTTCTTTGGTGACGTCCACTCCATCCTCGCGACGCTCCTGCCTAACCTTAACCTGCTTTGTAAAGCCATTGAAGAGGTTGGCAACATCCTCGCCGCTTCCCACCCCTATCTTCACTTTCCCGTTCTCTCTAAGCAGTGCAGTGTCTTTGGATGTGTTCACAATCCCATCCATGAAGAACATGTAGGCAGTCACTTCTTGTCCTGCACCGTGAAGCTGCTCGAAAGCTATAAGATTACGAAGCATAGTCTTAAATCTGTCATTGATCTTGCCATAAGGGAGTCTGAGAACGCCCCTGCTAAAAGCTAATGTCGTTGAAACTTCTGCTTTCGCTGCAATTGAATTCAACCCCTGCCTCGTGGAGCTCTGTTGCAGACCAGGTGTGGGGAGTACCACTAAACTGGTAGTCTCCGTGAAGGAGCAAGGCTTTCCTGTAAACATCAAGCAAGTGAAGAGCAGCAAGGTCTTGGGTAGTGTTAATGTCACGCCCCGAAATCTGCAGCGAAATCTCATAAAATATGGGTACGCGACAGCAGCGACCCGTGCACGAGACAAGTCTTATGCACG
>BQKN01064415.1:45197-79952 GCA_022839385.1 Asparagus kiusianus | reverse complement strand
TCCAAGCGCTTTTCGTCCAGCCTTTCGAGTTCCTCGAGACGCTTTTGATGCTGCTCTTCGGTCGTCATCTCCGTTGCGAGAGCGATCCGAAGGGAAGGAATTTGAATCTCCAACGGTAGCACAGCTTCACATCCGTACACCAAAGAATACGGAGTAGCTCTTGTAGGAGTGCGTATTGTGGTGCGATAAGCCCAGAGCGCTTCGCCGAGTTTATCGTCCCAATCTCGCTTATTGGTCTTCACAAGCTTTGACAGGATCTTGATGATCGTCTTGTTGAAAGCCTCAGCTAATCCGTTCGCAGCGGGGTAATAAGCTGTCGACGAAACGTCCTGAATTTTGAATTTGTCACAAAACCTGATGAAGGCATTGCTTATGAATTGCGGTCCGTTGTCATGAATGATCCGCCTCGGCACGCCGTGTCGGTATATGACGTAATGCTTGATGAAGTTGATGACGTTGTTCGTCTTCACTTCTTTAAGCGGAATGGCTTCAGCCCACTTTGAAAAGTAGTCGGTGATAGCGAGAATAAATCGATCACCTTTGACTGAAGGAGGAAAGATAGGACCGACAATATCTATACCCCATGTCTCGAATGGCCAAGACGTGGTTGATGTGTGTAATCGCTCCGGAGGTTGGTGCATATAATTTGCATGCACTTGACAAGCATGACATTCTCGGGCGTACTCGATCGCGTCACGAACCATTGTTGGCCAGAAATATCCCATTCTTCTGATTCGATCATACAGCTTGGGACCAGGCTGATGCGCACCGCATTCTCCTTCATGTGCTTCCTTAAGAACTTCTTTTGCTTCTTCGTTCGAAAGGCATCGGAGAAGCAAATCATCATACCCCCGGCGATATAGCGTACGGGTCTCGGTATTGTAAAAGAACCGCGGAGCTCTTCGGCGAATAGATTCTTTTTCTTTTGCATCCTCTGGTAAAATGCCGTATTGGACGTAATCAATAATGGGAAAACGCCAATCTCGGGACTCAGACCCGATCTGGGTTGAGTTCACTTCTTTGGCGTTCTCGTTTTTATCATCCTCCTCTTCAACCTCCATATCGTATATAGGTATGCAGAGTTGATGTGACCTTACTGTGACTAGCAGTTCAGTTTCAGGCGGTTGCGCGAGTGATACTGCTAGTGCTGCCAGTGCATCCGCATAAGCATTCTGGAGACGTGGGATGTATTCGATGTAGAATTCTTCAAAAGAATCTGCCATTCTGACGGCCACCTGGTGGTACGGAATCAGATCTGGGTTCCTGACTTCATACTCTCCACAAACTTGGTTAACGATCAGTTGAGAATCTCCAAAGGCTTCGAGATATTCGACCCCCAGTTCTTTGGCGAAACTGAGTCCAATGATGAGCGCGTTGTACTCGGCTACGTTATTGGAACATGGATTCGTCAGCGAATAAGCTCGGGCATCACGTGCTTCCCTGGGGAAACTAAGACCACTCCAACTCCGGAGGTGACTTTAGGACATCCAGGGGTTACTGCCTTATTAACTGCTCTCGAAGCACCATCGAAGTATAACTGCCATACTTGTTGGTGTGACGTGATATTAACCTCGTGGGTTTCATCTGGTAAATCATCATATACCTCAACTGTGTCTGTTGTCGGACTTGCCGCCATAAGATCACAAATCGCTTGTCCTTTGACTGACTTCTGCTGTTTGAAGTGCAAATCATACTGGGACAAGAGGAGGGCCCACTTTGCCAACCGCCAGTTCATCGAACCTGGTTGAGTCATGAATACCCGTACCGGATTAACATTAGCGATGACGTAAATCGTCTGGCCAACTAAGTAATGTCGCATTTTCTGTACCGCAAACACCAATGCGAGACATTCTTTCTCGATCATCGGGTATCGAGACTCGGTGCCTATTAAGGTCCGACTTAGATAATAGACTGCCTGTTCGTGACCATTATCATCGTCTTGTGCTAATAAAGCACTTACCGAATGGTTCATCACCTTGATGTAAATCAAGAACGGTTTACCTGATTTTGGTGCGACAATAACAGGGGGATTCATCAGATATGCCTTGATATCTTCGAAGGCCTTCTGGCAAGCATCGTCCCAAATAAACGATACGCCCTTCTTGTTTAGCTTAGAAAATGGTTGGCACTTCCCAGAAAGATTTGAAATGAACCTCCGGATATAAGCCAGACGACCTTGCAATCCTCTGAGTTCTCTTAAATTCCTCGGGGGTTGCAATTCATTTATTGCCTTCACCTTGTCTGGGTCGATGTGTATACCCTTAGTGGTGACGACGAATCCAAGGAATTTTCCGCTGGACATTCCGAGGAAGGATTTTGTGGGATTCATCTTCAACTGATGACTCCGCATGAGATCAAACATTGTTCTCAAGTCCTTGATGTGATCTTCTTTGTTACGGCTTTTTACCACCAAATCATCAACGTAGCATTCAACCGTTTTCCTGAGGTGTTTCTGGAAAATCTTAGTCATCGCTCGTTGGTATGTGGCACCTGCGTTCTTCAGACCGAACGGCATCACTGTGTAGCAGAAGACACCGAGGGGCGTTCTGAATGCTGTATGCTTCTCGTCGTCTGGGTGCATCTTGATTTGATTATACCCCGAAAAGCCGTCCATGAAGGACATTCTTTCAAATCCACATGTATTGTCGATAATAACATCCGTGATTGGGAGAGGAAAATCGTCTTTCGGACATGCTTCATTCAGGTTCCTGAAGTCGATGCAAATCCTGATTTTGCCATTCTTCTTCATGACTGGGACGATATTGGCTAACCAATCTGGATACTGCTCCTCTCGGATAAACCCTGAATCGATCAATTTCTTGACCTCTGCCTCGATGGCCTCCATAATCTGCGGACGAAACCGTCTCTGCTGTTGCTTGACAGGTTTGGCATCCGGCTTAATGTCGAGGCGGTGCATTGCCACATTGGGGTCGAGCCCTGGCATGTCTTCATAGTTCCAAGCGAAGATGTCGATGTATTCCCTGATAAGAGCAATTAACTCCTCTTTCTCATCTGGGGGAAGACTACCGCTGATAAATATAGGTTTTGGATTGTCTTCATCGCCCATATTAATTTGGACTACCTCGTCTTCGGTGGGTGGCTCTCTCTGTTCGAACCTATCACCATACTGCATGTTTAGGTGATGAACCCATGGGTCCTCCCACGTTGGCATTTGATCGTCATCCTCCAGCGTAGATGGATCAACTGTAGTCATGTTCGACATTAAGGCCTTGAACATTTCTCCCAAACTTGTGTCGGAATCTTCAGCTGAAGAATCCGGCAAGTACCGATCCTTGGCTTTGTTAGCAATTTGATCTATGATTTGCCAGCCACATTCGTCATCTGACGAAACGTAGCCTAAGCCCCTCTTGTGACGATAATAGCCCTCTGATTTACCCTTTGGTACATATGCCGCTTTGACTGGGACCCGGGAACCTCGATCGAAGTATAGACCTTCTCCGAGTGTGAAATCATATCCTTGTCTTTCCATGAGCTTGCGCGCTTCTGGACTGTACTTAGATAAATGTAGACCGGATTTGTCACCATCTTCATCCTCTCTTAGGAAATGATCTGGCACCGGAAGATTTTCTCCTTTACCGAAGATCACTTCTTTTTGTCCCCCTATTTTGGCGAGAATAATCTGAGTTGTTCCGAAAGAATGTTGGAGACGCTTCTTCGTTACATAGGATGATCTGAGCGGCATACATAATTCGGGATTATCGTATAATCCCTTTATCACATTATCAAGAGACAAGGAATACTCTAAATCACGATTTATTTCAATATCGGCAAGTTGCCAGTTACAACCGCCATCTGACGACTGTTCGTCGTCGAGATTGATTACAAAGGGTATAATGTCATTAAAAACAAAACCGCCATTGTAATCGAATCCGGCCTCGGAATCAGCTTCTTCTCCGCTGTCCGTGCCTTGGACTAATGGTTCCGTGTCGGATTCGTTACCATAAAGGAGAGAATCTGTGAAGTAATTCTCATACCCTTTGAATGGTTGCTTATCCGCGACCACCGTCCTAACTCTTCCATCAGTGTCGACATATTTCAAACACTGATGTAGAGTGGAGGGAACTATAACATTACTAGGGATCCAAGGCCGACCCAATAGTAAGTTATAGGATGTCTCAGCATCAATCACGTAGCACGTGACCTCCGTCTTTAAATCGCCCATTTGGCATTTTATCCGGATTTTACCCAAAGGTCTTGACCCGCTGGTGTTGAATCCGTAGATGACTGTGCCTGTAGATGCCAACTTGCTGACCGGAATGCCAAGGCTGTGCATTAGTCGAAGTGGCATAATACTCACAGCGGAACCCGGATCCACTTGGATTCGGTTGACTTCACTGGAGCCAATGTACCCGACGAAGTATAGGGGCCGATCATGATTTGAATTCTTCGTCTGCATGTCCTCTTTGGTGAAGGTGATGCAGGGAATGTTCTTGGCTGCCACATTACACTGTTGGGCTGACAGTTCCAGTTCCTCAGGCGCTGGTTTGATTCGAGTAAGGAACACCTCTGAATCGGCCAAGGCTTCTTGCAAGGCTTCTCTAGTTTCCTTAGATAGCCGCAGCAATTCGTAAAGTGTTATCCTTGCTGGAATGTTGGCTAGCTGAGCCATGATGTCGAAGACACGCGGATTTTTCGAACTCCCCGGTTTATCTCCTCCAATTGGACGACTAAAGCGAGACTGCTTCGGGTTCTGAACCTCTTGGGATCCTTTGTCTTTCTGTTTATCTGCCGGCTATCGTCGAACATCTTCAGTCGGTTTGGGAATTGGGATCACCCCCATCTCTGTGAGAGTCTGGGCTGGTCCCTGTTTTGTCACCCCTAGCTTAGCTGCTTGTTCATTATGTGACGGATAGTTGAAGTGGTATTGGTTCCCGCTTCTGGTGGTGAAGACTTCTTGTTCATCTTCAGAAAGTGGGAAAGCTGGGATTCCTTCGTCCTCTTTTCCTGGGATGGCGGAAACTCCGTAGCAAGACTTCCCTTTCCCCTTGGACTTCTTCTTGGATGACGAGCCAGCCTATTGTTCATCTTCAATCAGGTCGGGGTGAACCCAAAGGATTTCGCCGTTCGGGGCCGTGTGTGGCACTAGTCCCTTTTGGCGCTGTCCGTGTGGATCATCATTCACCGTCTTCATCCCAACTTTGGTGACGCGTTCTGGCTCGAACCAATCTGTAGGTACTGATCCAAAACTGATCGACACCGCATTTGCTCCCACATTCTTGGTCGGTTTTGGAGTTATGACTCCTACATCGATCAAGGCCTGGATCTTGTCCTTGAGGTGGTAGCAGGACTTCGTAGGGTGGTGGACCGCTCTGTGATACGCGCAGTACCTCGGGTCCGTCACCTTGGTGGCTCCTTCATGATCCACAATCGTAGGCAGCTGGATTTTGTTGTTCTCCAACAGATATTTGAAGATACCGGGAACTTCATCATCTTTGAAGGAGTAGACTTTGGGAAACCTCGGCTCCGAAGACTTTTGCTTCTGCGGCCATTGCTGCCAATGCGGCTGCGATTGCTGTGGAGCTCGTTGCTGCTGCTGCTGCTGTTGCTGAGGTTGCAATTGAAAGGTTTGGTTAGCATCAACAGCATTAACCTGAGCTTTACCTTTTCCCTTCTGATTGAAGTTCTGCTTCGGAGGATTTGTAGCCGGTTGGCCTCTCTCCACCTTCTTTCTCCTAAAGAATCGTTCAGCTTGCTCGCCTCGGACCTTCAAGTCCTTCCACGTCTTGGATGGTGCTGTACCCATTGCTTCCAAAACATCCAGCGAGAGGTTGTTGTGGCAGGTTTGGAGGATGAACTCCTCGCTGATCGGGTCCCGGCAATTCATCGCCTTATTCCGGAACCTTTTGACGAAGACCTCGACTAATTCTCCGTCTTTCTGCTTTTCATCAAGCAACGATCCGATTGAGATCTCGGTGTCGTCGTCGAAGAAATTCGCGAGGAACTTCGTCTCCATGTCGTCCCAGCTGTTTATGCTTCCTGGCTTGAGGCGACGATACCAATCGAAGGCGGCTCCGCGAAGAGTGCCAACGAATGACCGCACCATCAGAGGCTCATTGCCAGAGATGACTCCCAAGTGCGATTTGAAATAAATCAAATGCTGAGTTAGTGAACCCATCCCATTAAACGGCATGAAGTTAATTAGACTAAACTTCGCCGGATATGGGATCCATTCCCACTCTCTTAGGTAAGGACAGGGAATGCCCGTCTTTTTAGTCTCTTGAGCAGAAATCAATGTGTTGATTTTGCTCTCGAGGTTCTTAATTTTTAGGCTTTCACCTGTGTCTTCGCTAGCATTCTCGTTACCACCCCCTGTGTTGATGGGAGGGTTGTTGGTATTGCGAGCTTCATTTGTATCTTCATCTTCCAGGTTGTTCTGGTTAGGATGACTTGGTTCGCCTTGTTGGTTCCTTAATGCTTGAAGCTGTTAGTCATGCATCTCTCT
The DNA here is from genome assembly GCA_022839385.1 of Asparagus kiusianus. Classification (NCBI taxonomy): domain Eukaryota; kingdom Viridiplantae; phylum Streptophyta; class Magnoliopsida; order Asparagales; family Asparagaceae; genus Asparagus; species Asparagus kiusianus. Next base: position 73,489 of record BQKN01064415.1, on the reverse strand, counting down.
CATGTTCTGCATAGCCATTTGCATTTCGAACCGAAAGGTCTCCTGTTGTTTGGCCATGGCATCTTCAAGCATCTTGGCCACTTGCTCCGCGTTTATCATAAACACCTCGCGGGGTTGTCCTTCACTGGACACTGTGTTATCAGACGCCACTGCTGAGCCTGCATCTGATTCTTCATCTCCCGAAGGTACTCTTGTTCGGATTCTACCATACGTCGTGCGAATGATAGCCCCGGATTGTAGACGAGTTACACGTCGGGATATTTCTGGAACCGCCTCGGGGCTATCCTGAGCCGATGTTCCTGTGCTGGTCATATTTGCGGTGACTCTTGAATGCTCGCCATCTATGACCATCTTCCTCCTTCGTTGGAAACGCCTATGCCTTGGTTTTGGCGTTCCATCGCTGAGTCTTTCAAACACAGATACTCTTTCGGGGACTGTCTTAACACAGTTGCATTCCGACAGTACCGCCCGAATGAGCTTCGAATAAGGACATTGTGTTTCGAGCTTTCGAGGGCTCCTCTTTCTGGATTTATTCGTACTCCCGGCACGATAGTACAGCTCGTCCGTTTGAGTGGCGGAGCAACCTATCGTGTGTTGGCACGATCTCTCAGGTATAACGTTGTCGTCATCAGATGACAACGTTTCCTTCTGAGGAATAATTGTCTTCTTCGGACCTTCCAGAGTCACACGCCTCGAAACACGCCTTTGTGTGCGTGAATCTTCAGTGGGCTCTTGCACTTCTATGCGCAAAGTTGTGCGCTTGGGTGCCACAATTTGCTCCAAGTGTTGAGGGTTACGGCGACCCCCATCATGCTGCATTGGTTGGGACTTCTTCATTGGCCCCAAGCGTTCTTGGACTAGAGCTTTACCTCGTTCCTTCGGAAGTGGGCCGAGGCGCTCCAAAACAGATTTTCTTTTCTGGGATGGTCCTGCGGGATCTCCCTGAGCAGTTGCAGAAATTACCGACTGTTTAGATTGACTTGCCGGAGTTTGAATTTTCGGAGGCTGGGGTTGTCGCTCCTTGGTCTGAATTGTTGCTTCAGACTTTGGCCTCCAAACCTTGCGAGTTGGTGGCGGCTTTTTGACCACCTCCTTCTGCAGCTTCCGATGGGCTTCTTCGGCTTTGGCCCGTGCTAGCGCCGATAACGCGCGCCGTTTGCGGATGCGCTCCTCCAATGTCGAGCGATTCCGTTTGACACGGACCCACTCCATTGTCGATGGTTTGGAGGAACCACCCTTCACTTGCTGTTGAGGCTGTTTGCCTCATTTGTTCTTCAGATCCGCATGATAGCGGACCCCGTCAACGGACTCCACGGCCTTGGCGAATTGCTTCGCGAGGCGTTGACGCTGCCTCTGGCGGGCTCTCTTGGAGAGAGTCACCACGCCTTCAATGGCGGATTTGACCTTCTTTGAGGTCGGTAGGGCCTCACTCAACGCAGCTTCGGCGTCGATCGGGGTGAGGTCATCGTTGGTGGCTTCAGCTTCATCACACCAACGGACTTTTCTCCTGGAGGAGAGCTTCTGGAACTTCTTGGACTTAGGGGAGGAGATAGATCCGGACGAGGACATGTACTCCTCGTACTTCTGCTGGTCGAATTCATACTCGACCTCCTCCACGACCGGGATCGAGATCCGCGGCTGCGACACTCCGATCTCGGCAGCGAGATCGGTGGCTCCCACTGTGATCGCCAGATTGTTCGCGTGGAAAATTGTGTTCTTCTTCATTGATGATCCCATTACAACTTTGGTAACAACTTTATGCGTTTACAAAGTTCCGGCCTTTTTGTAGGATCCGGTTACAATGAAAATCAAAACAAAGAAAATAAAATTACAATTCTCCTTGAACAAATCACGAGTTTCCTGTTATCCGGTCCCTCGCTTGCGTGGGTTGTTTGCCTGTGCCGGGGTTGATTACCGTGGACCACCGCGCAATCTCGATCCGAACAGATCTACGTGGTATAACGGGTATTATCCCACCAAGGAGATAATAGCCGGGAGGGATCGTTTCACCAAGGAAACGCTCGCTCAAATCTCGGGATCTAAGAACCAAGCTTAGATCCGGAGTAGAATGACGTAGATCTGGGAATCCAAGTCTTCAAGCCTTCACAATCCGAGTTGAGGTCGCAATCCGGCAGAGTTTCGGCTCTTCAGAAGTTTCAGAAAAAGTCCTCTCAAATGAACAAACACCTGGCCTATTTATAGGCACTCAGAACTGTGCATATGCACAGTTCTGAGCCTAGCCACCCCTAGGTGGCTCGGCCATGGCCGAGCTACCCAGGGGTGGCTCGGCCACCGAGCCACCCTGGGGTGGCGCGGCGTGGGGCGGGCCTCCCCTGGTTGGGGTTGTTCGTCGTTCGGATTTGATTCGGTTTCTGGAATCGACTCATTGGCTTGATTCCAAATATGGCAGTTAATCCGTTTCTGAGTCCGAGTCTGGGATTGATCTTGGTTCGATCGTTAACTTTCCGAACCGTTGGTTTGGTCCCGCACGCGAACGTATTCCGTCGCTTGCATGCCGTTCGTTGGCTTCGTAGCCTCGTTAGTTCGCTTCGTTGCTCGAACGTCCGTTGATTTGTCGAATCATCGTGCCGAGCTAAGCTAAGGGGCTTATAGGCAATTTTATACGCCTACATTACCTACGTGAGAGGAACCGTGATGGCCGCGGTTAAGGGGTTGGGCTAACCCCTAGAAACTCTCATGAGTCGGTTTATTGTGAGCATGGCCTTCAACGCTTAACCCGCTTTGCTCAATAGATGAAGATGTATTGTGTGTGTTTTACATCAATACCTGATCAAAGGGGCCTAATTTAAGGCCTAGTCCATTATGTCCCTCAGGTAGTGATGAACTCACTAAGGAAATGTTCAAAGCCGAAAGCTACCTCTCCCGAATTCATGATGCGAAAAGGTTGTCCAACCTGTTTTTTGATTTATTGATTTTGAGTTTTCAGTCAATATTATTTTTATGGGTAATCTTCTTCAGCTGAGCTGAAGCTCTGTACTCTCGCCCGAGTACAGAGGCCGACCATTTCTGGAGGCTTTTACCGCTAGGGGGGAGAGGATCATCTGCGCCAGGGCGATAGGGGATCCTCAATCTTCTAGGACGGTGATTACATGACTGCTTCTATCAGAACTAATATTTTCTAACTTATATTATTTATTTCGGATTAATTGTTTATTTTATTCGGATTTATCTGCATGATATAACCTTAAAAGTTGGTAAATTTTGCAACAATCTAGAAGATTAAGGTATATTTAGTATTAAATCTGAAATATTAAAAAAACATTATTGTTCATTCGAAATAAATTTAATATTGTAATTAATTCTTTAATTACTTTTAATTATTGCATTTATTTAATTATTGTTAATTAAGTTGTAATTAATTATTGTTACCTATATACCAAATCTGTGACCTATCACCTATGTTTGTGAGATTTTATTTGTTATTAATGTAAATCACTTCCTGTCTTGTTACAGCTTATCTTACCATCTTAAAAATAAGTATTTAACAATATTACCATGTTTTCAAAATAAGATAATTTTATTTTCATGAATAGTAATAAATTTGCAAAATTATATTTTAAATCTTCAAAAGTAAAGATTATCTCTTTTATTGCTTTATGATGAATATAACTATAAATGTTCATATGTCAAAATGATATATTTAAGAGGTGGTACTAGAAATGGCCACGCAAATTTGGAAGGTCTCTTTTGTAGACAACAACTTTAAATTTGGAAGGTCTTCTTTGTAGACAACCAATTTAAATTTAGAAGACCTCTTTTATAGGCAACCAATTTAAATTTGGAAGGTCTCCTTTATAGGAAACCAATTTGCAACCTCTTATAAAAAGAAAAATTAAAAAAAATTATACATATGAAGTATGAAATATACTTTAAGATATGAAATCCTATTATAAGATTCTCTTTAATGTTTTGCATGTAACTATTAGTAATGTCATTCATGTATGTGCATATGCATGCATATGAAGATATAACTGCAGTTTTTTTTAGTTCCACTTTAGTTTGAAACGTTCAGATATTAAGGGCAAATTCTAACGCTATGCAGTTACATCTTCAGACATAGACTACGATCATTTATGATCATATACCATGATCTTTTATGCTAACATGTTTTGATGTCCTATCATTTTAATAGTGACTAGAAAGAATCATTTTATAGCTCTTCATTTGACTACATGTATAACGCTTTCTCTATAGATTTCAGAAAAATGATTTGATATAAATATGCTCTATCAACTAGTATGCCTAGTTACAGGAGATGTGATGAATCAATGTCCTGGAAAATCAAATCAAGAGGTATGTCTTATAACTTCTATCTACATGATGAATAAAAGTTCAAAATCATGAAGTTATATTGAAATTAGTCCATCAAATAATTAAAATTGCTATTAGGTTCCCTTATCCTTACAAGTTATTTCAAAATTAATCCATCTTCTTGCTACTTGTACTATTGCCTGGATAGACTAGTTTTAAAATAACTTAACGACTAGGGACCTAAAGTCAAATTCAACAATATGAAGGGCTAATTTTAAAATTACTTAAGAAATAGAGGACTTGATAAATCTATACAACACCTACTAGGTAAAGTTGTGATTCTGGACTTTGTAAAATCTAAAAAAATGTTGTTGATCCTTTGACTAAAGGTCTATCCAGGAGTGTGGTTCTGGATTCATCGAGGGAGAAAGGGTTAAGCCCATAAGTGAGGTCACTAACAGTGGTAACTCAACTATTATTTGGAGAAGTGGTCCTAATATTGGTTCAATGTGGTATAAACAAGCTGGACTAGTGACACTCGTGTGGAGCATTGGCCCAGATATATTCATATATCATTATATAGCATGTGCTACTACCACTTCTCTATGATGACGATGTTCTTATGATACAGCTACTTAGGCTGAGTTTTACTCTTAATAAGTCCAACGTGTGTATTACGGAGGGTATCAAATATCCAGCTGTAGTACCCTTTGAGGACTTACCTACGTGAGAGGAACCGTGATGGCCGCGGTTAAGGGGTTGGGCTAACCCAGAGAAACTCTCATGAGTCGGTTTATTGTGAGCATGGCCTTCAACGCTCAACCCGCTTTGCTCAATAGATGAAGACGTATTGTGTGTGTTTTACGTTAATACCTGATCAAAGGGGCCTAATTTAAGGCCTAGTCCATTATGTCCCTCAGGTAGTGATGAACTCACTAAGGAAAGGTTCAAAGCCGAAAGCTACCTCTCCCGAATTCATGATATGAAAAGGTTACCCAACCTATATTTGTTTTATGATTTATTAATTTATCTATTGATTTTGAGTTTTCAGTCAATATTGCCTTTTGGGGGGACTGTTGGATATTTTATTAAGAAAAGACAATTTTGCCTTCATGAATAGTAATAAATTTTTGTAATCAAAAACATGTTTTAATTAGCAATTAAAAATGATCGTAATGGTTATACATTATGGAGAGCGTTACGGAAATTTATGGCGAACGTTACCATATTAATTGCAGGCTTTTGTAACGGCTCTTTCCAACCCCTATATAAACAGCCGTATGTTAAGCTCAAAAGATATAAGAATAAAAAACTTTCTTCTCTCCTCTGGTTTCAAAGAAATTATTTTTCCCCTCTCAAATTTTTTGTTATTATTTTTATGGGCAATCTTCTTCATCTGAGCTGAAGCTCTGTACTCTCGCCCGAGTACAGAGGCCGGCCATTTTCGTGGGTTTTTACCGCTAGGGGGAGAGGATCATCTGCGCCAGGGCGATATGCGGGTTCTTAATCTTTTAGGGCGGTGATTACACAACTGCTTCCCGTCAGGCCAAATATTTTCTAACTTATATTATTTATTTCGGATTAATTGTTTATTTTATTTGGATTTATCTGCATACTATAACCTTTAAAGTTGGTAAATTTTTCAACATCAAGTACCCGAGCTAAGATGCTTGAAGGCCGATTGCACAATTCTCTCCATGCTAGATCCTCCTTTTTGATAGCCATTAGTGGCTATTTATAGAGGAGAATGGTATGTAACCATCTCCTAGGAACGTGGGAAGTGGGTGTAACCACTTCCACATTTTAAGCCTTAGTGGCTGACTTTGTCAAGCAATGCAGGCGGACTTAACGCTGCAGACAAACTTACACGTTCTGGCGAGCTTGGCAAGCTTGCAGGCAAGTTTTGGCATGCAGGCAAACCTTGTAGGCAAAGTTAAGTGTTTAGGCGAACCTAACTTCGCACGAGCCATCATGGTGAAGCTTGATCAGTTCAAATGAACTTGAATCTGCATGAGTCATTCAGGCGAGGCCCAACTGACAAGTGAACTTGATTTTGACGGTGAAGTTCGAGCATTCAGGGGAACTTAACTTCATTCAGGCGAACTTGAATGTTCAGATGAACTTTTGATATTCTTTGCTTGTTCCAAGTTAATGTGTCTTGTTGTACAACTCGTATATGTCCATATATTGATCAAAAGCTTCCTTTGTCAGGGATAGAGGTAATTTTACTTGCCTACACCTATCTGCTGAGCTTGTGTAGCTCTCTGTTAGTTCTCAGTTTAAACTTTGTTGGGTGGTTTTTTTGTGCTCAGTTTTCTCTCTATTGAGCTTGTTTAGCTCCCCGTTGGTGGTTGCTTGTTTTTTGTTGGTTGAGATCTGTTTGATAGTTATCTGTTGAGCTTGTTTAACTCCCTATTGGTACTCAGTTTAAGCTATTTGGGTGATTTTTTTATGCTCATTTTTCTCTCTGTTGAGCGTGTAGCTATCTGTTTGAGCTTTGTTTGTTGTTTAGCTCTCTTGACAATGTGATTAGGTTTATGCTTAAATTTTGGATAGTTTTAGTTTATTTTTGACATTGTAATTTTCTCCAATTGAGCTATTTTTATGATTTTTTCCCCTCAAGTTGTGCTCGGTTTCAGTTTATTTTTTGACATTGTGATTTCTCTCATGTTTTAGTTTATGGACAATTTTAGTTTTAGTTTTAGTTTTGGTTATGTATCGTTTCTATTATTGGCAATGATGATGGTCTATTCCTAAGATTGCAATCTAGTTTACAATGTTAATGATAAGATGAGGCATTCTATGATGTGAAATGCAATCTACATTGCAAGTGCAATGCTAAGGTAAGGCAATTCATCATAGAATGCAATCTACACTGGACTTGTAAGTTTTAGGTGAGACAATCAATTTTGACAAAAGACGTATAACTAAGCCAATTTACATGTACTAAAATTATGATCATCATGTTCACAAGGTGAGCCTTCTTAACTTGATGAAAATAGCTAAGTACTACATATTTTTTTTTTTTTTTTGCTCATTGCTTTCAACCTAACCATTGTAAGTAAATTTATAGTCACAATGCTCAACAATACCCTCCTTACTCATACTGGTCATAGTCCCACCGTGACCAACTTCTTATGCATGTGCTAAGATATCATTCTTTGTTCCAATTCATATTGGTCATATTCATATAGTAGGGACATTTCCACCAACCATTTTGGTCTCTAACTTTCAAAGCATTAGCCATTAACATTATTTCTGCTACATCAATATTTAAATCATCTATCTCATCACGCTCTCGATCTTCATTTGTATAAGAAATATATTCCTCAAAAGTGGGCTCGCGAGCACGCTGATATTAAAAACACAAGGTATTTTGACATTAGAAAAAACATAGAAATTTTATAGGATTTTTTTATTTCATAATTCTTACCTTTGATGGCGAGGTAGCTAAAGATTCACCAATATCTCTACCTTTCTTACTCTTGTTTTTTCTCCTAAGGTGAGCCTTCTTAACTTGAATTTTTTTTCCATAGCAAATTGAGGGTGGAAGCAGTTTTATAATGTCAAATTGTACCAAACTAGTCATTAAACTAGCCATTGTAAAGATTCTTATATGGGTTACACTTTTTCATAAAATATTCATATCCAAGCAAACAAAAGGAAAACAACATATTTTCTATGAAGTTAGGAACTCACTTTCATATTTTGAACCAAACAAAGAAATAGCAAGAAACAAGAAAAATAGTACTTTCTGAATTATATAAATTTTTTCTACAAACTTTTACAGAAATACAAGAAAATTAATTTTTGAGTACTTCTCTTTTTCCTTTTTTTATTTATAGAAATCGAACCAAACAGCCCCTTAGTGTAAGAATTTAAATAATCCCCATAGTAAATAACTATTGATGAATTCATTTTTTAATCAGTGTCATTTTTTATTTACATCATATTATTTGTAATTTTTAAGGTTGATAAATTAGAAAAATATGAATAGTTTCGTGATATAAGGATTCAACTCCTCTTCATAGTAGATAAACAAATACACTCTAGAATCAATTTTAAGCCACAATAATTTATTGTTAAATAAATAATTAAAAATCATTTCAAAATAAAATTAAAAATGAATATAATTTAGAAGATTTTAGATGGAGTGTTTCAGGAATATAAACAAATTTATGATAAATTATATAGTATATGAGTCCTGGACTCAATTTGCAAAATCAATCATAATTAAAATGAGTTACCCAGAGTGAATGAGATATATGTGCATTCAGATTACTACTATATAATTTATTTAGCAAAATAAGCTATCAGCTAATACTAATTCAATGTTCCTTATAGCTTGTGGAGGACAACAAGATGACCTATCTTGAAGCACACGAACACCCATTAAGAGATGCGAGAGAAAGAGATGATATGTAAGGTGAGAAATTAGTACAAATCAGAATGGACCAACTTGTTATTCATTTCTTTTGGAAAATCCAATAAACTTAACCTATTTAACAAAAGAACAATTAATCTAAAATCTGAACCAAAATTACCTTTAGGGTCTATTTGGTACATTTCCGGGAAAAAAAGAAAATAGAAAACTAGTTTGAAATTTATTTCTGGCTATTTTAGAGGGTTTCCCACATTTGACTTATTTGGTTTGTTTCACATTGAAATCATAAGTTAAAAACATTGTTTCTCATTTCTTGGGTTTGTTTGAACATCCGGGTAATCAATGTGTTTTTTTGTTTTGTTTTTGTAAAAAACATCATGCCATGATGTTTCTTTTTCAAATGTGTTTTGAAACACCATTTTGATCAAACTAGTTTGACCATTTATATAGCGGCAGTGGGCGGACGGCAGCGACGGCGGTCGGGTAGCGGGTGGCCGGCGGCCGGTCTGCGGGTGGTCGGTGGGCGGCGGCGGCCGACAGTGGTTGCGACGGGTGGAGGGTGGTCGGCGGCCGGCTGTCGGACGGGCGGTGGCGGGCCGGGGAGCGGCGACGATGTCAGCGGTGGTGACGACGAGCGGGCGGTGGTCGCGGGGTAGCGGCAAGCCCGAGGGCGGCAGGCGGCGGCGGTGGCCGGCCAGCGACGACGGGGTCGCGGCGGGCCGGCAACGACGGGCGAGCGGGCGGCGGCGGCTTAGATGAAAAAACGAAATCTCAAAACACATTTTTGGTGTTTTGAGAAAATTGTTTAATTTTTAGATTTTGTAAAGGGACAAGTCAAAAAAACGTCCCGGTTGCCAAACGTGTTTCTTTGTTTTTGTTAAAAGAAACAGAAACGACAAAAACACAATGGTTGTCAAACGCTCCCAAGAAATCAAATGAGTTTTCCAATTAAATATTCAGCAACGGGACATTAAATATTACCATTTAACTTCTCGTTGTTGTTTCAACAGTGAACTTAGCAATTAAATATTCAACGATGTGACATTTGCGAACCAAAAGCTGAGAATAAAAATATCTAGAAATTAAAATTCTATGTGGCTAGAGGGTCAGATTTCAAATCGTCTGTTTCTCTTTTTTTTTTTTTTTTTTTTTTTTTAAGCAAACAAACTGCCCCTTAAAAGAAAACACGTCATTTATACTTCCACCATGAAGTCTCAACAATCGAGCTATTTCCAGAAACTCCTACCACCCTCTCCCATGCAAATTCCACGGCTGAGATTAATAATCTCCGTCACCGGCCCCACTCTTCCCAAAAGAAACGGAAGCCTCCGCCAGACTCTTCTAAACCCTTCCCTCCATTTTCCCAAATTACCCCTCTCCAGAGCCTTCGGCCAACCCTACCTTCCAACTATCCCCCCTTACCCCTCTTCGTAATTTCAAGCGCCCATAATTCCCTATTTAGACCCCCACAGCTCACTATGCAACGCACGAACCCGAGAAAAGATTCCTGGGAGAAAAGATTCCCTTTTGACTTTTCCACGCGAATGGCGCCTGAAGTCGCTGGCACCAAAACCCAAACCGGGTTCAAAACCCCAAACCCGGTCCGACTAAATCCGAAGTACGCTTACGTCACGTTCCTCGCCGGAGCCGGCGACTACTACAAAGGGGTGGTGGGCTTGGCGAAGGGGCTGAGGAAGGTGGGGTCCGCCTACCCGCTGGTGGTGGCGGTGCTGGCGGACGTGCCGGCGGAGCACCGCCGGATTCTGGAGGAGCAAGGGTGTGTCGTCAAGGAGATCGACCCGGTTTACCCGCCGGAGAACCAGACCCGGTTCGCGATGACTTATTATGTGATTAATTATTCTAAGCTCAGGATTTGGGGGGTACGTAATAATTTTTTTAATCAAATATTATAGTATTTTTTGTACTATGAGAAACAGTAAAAACAAAAAGCGTGATTGGTAGTAATGTAATTACTTTGGTGTGAGTAATCATTATAGGCTCAATATTTTGAGGGTACGTATTAATTTTTTTAATTGAAATCTTATATATACTGCTTTTGTATTATAAGGAAGAATATTAACGTAAGTGTGAGATATGCAATCGGTCATATTCTGTATTATAAGAAACAATATAAATACTTAAGCGTACGTGATCGGTAGTAATCTAATTAATTATTTTTGATGATACTAGGTTTTTGGCATTTTTGGAACTGGGTAGAGGAAAATGTTTGTTTTGTTATGATTTTACTAATATTTTGGTAACTAGCAATTAATAAGGAAAGTGAATCCCTTAAGGTTTGGCTTGTGGGATTTACATGTTTAATTTACTGTATGACATAGTTACCATATTGGTAGTACAAATAAAATTAGAAGGTTTCTTGTTTCCTAAACTTTGAATTTTGACTCTCAATTTTATTAGGAATATCTAGATTGATAAAAATGAATTGTTTTGTTATTTAACTAGCGTAAGGAGCCGCATAATTTTTATAAATAACTACTAATTAATGAATTTATTTCTTAATCATGCATTACCGTTTTGTTTATGCTTTTAAGGTTGATAAATTAGTAGAAGAAGAATAGTTTCGTGATACAATATAAGGATTTAATTCCTCTCATGGTAAATAGAAATACAGTCTTAAAAATCAATTTTAAATCACAATAGTTTATGTTAAATAGATAATTATAGGTCATTTCAAAACAAAATCAAGAACGAATATAACTTTTTTCGGGTATACAAATAAATTTATAATAATTTACCTAGGATATGAGTTGCGGTTTTATTTAGCAAATTCATTAGTAAAATTGAGTTATCCGGAGCGAATGAGATCTATTTGAGTCTGAATATTTTATTTAGCAAAATAAGCCGTCATCTGATGGTAATTCTACGTTCCTTGCAGTTTGTGGAGTACAAGAAGATGATCTATCTTGACGCAGACATCCAAGTATACGCGAACATCGACAACCTCTTCGACCTCCTCGACGGCAGCTTCTACGCCGTCATGGACTGCTTCTGCGAGCCGACATGGGCCCACACCCCGCAGTACAAAATCGGCTACTGCCAGCAGGCCCCACACAGGGTGCCGTGGCCCACCGACGCCGTGGGCCCGCCTCCCTCCCTCTACTTCAACGCCGGCATGTTCGTCTTCGAGCCCGCACTGAGCACATGCGACGCCCTCCTTGAGAAGTTGAAGGTCACGGAGCCTACTCCGTTTGCAGAGCAGGTGATCGAGTGGTGGCGCTCTTTCTCAGCTTGTGCGATTTTGCGAATTTCTGGACTAATTTTGCGATTTTGTGGTTTGTGCAGGACTTTTTGAACATGTTCTTTAGGGATGTTTATAAGCCAATTCCGTTGGAGTATAATTTGGTGCTTGCGATGCTGTGGCGTCACCCGGAGAATGTGGATCTTGGGAGGGTCAAAGTTGTCCATTATTGTGCGGCTGTAAGTGAGAAATTTATCGTAAACTTACATCTTTAAATTTATTTTAAGACAATATCAGAGCAATTTATTTACTAAGTTTATTTTTCTATGCATGGAAAAAATGTGTATAGAAAATGATGTTAACTAGTTTAATAAAATAGTTGGCATTTCTTATTCATGCATTTCTAGATTCATCTATTGAGGCGCGTGGTTCCCTCTAAATTACCATCAATTGGGAGAAAAAAAAATCTAAATCCGTCGACTTTAGTAAATTATATTGTTACTGCAATATAATGTTACTACAATATGCGTAAGACAAGATTAATATTGTGACAAATTCTGAAATCTTGATGTTGTTAATTTGTGGAAGGGACTTTAAAATTTTCCCGATTATTTGGTGAATGTTTAGAATTTTGGTATTAACAAGGCTTCCTGTGATGAACTTCAGGGATCGAAGCCGTGGAGGTACACTGGAAAAGAGCCGAACATGGACAGAGAGGACATTAAGGAGTTAGTGAAGAAATGGTGGGAGATTTATAATGACGAGTCCTTGGATCGCAAGGGCCCCGCTGCTGTTGCTGATGTGGACGGTGGATCTGTGGTCGTACGTGACTTGGAGCCATCCGATTTGATGAGACGGGCGATGTCGGAGGCGGGTGCGGTTCGTTGCATACCCGCTCCGTCTGCTGCGTGATACTGTGAGCATGAGAGGATGTCTTGTTGGAAATTTATCAAATAAAATTATAGCATGTAAAATAAATCCGAAATAAAATAACAAGAAAGTCTGGTCTGATCGGGAGCAGTCGTTTAAACACTGCTCTAGAAGATTGAGGACCCGCCTATCGCCCTGGCGCAGATGATCCTCTCTCCCCTAGCGGTAAAAAACCCTCAGAAGTGGTCGGCCTTTGTACTCGGGCGAGAGAACAGAGCTTCAGCTCAGACGAAGAACGGTTGTCCAAAAATAACATCAACATATGAATGAAAATAATATGCAGAGGAAGAAGAGAGAATTGTCTCTCTGTTTTTCCGAATGTGAATAAGGGGTGTATATATATGATTGAGAAAGCCATTATAATTCCTACAATTAATACGGTAACGTTCGTCATAAATTTTCGTAACGGTTCCCATAATGTATAGTCGTTACGCACGTTTTAATTGTATTCATAACACTATTTCATGTGGGACTATTCATGAAGATAAAAGTGTCTTATCTCCAACAAAATATCCAACAGTCCCCCACAAAAGGCAATATTGTCTGAAAACTCAAAATCAATAAATAAAACAACAAATCACAAAACAAATATAGGTTGGACAACCTTTCGTATCGTGAATTCGGGAGAGATAGCTTTCGACTTTGAACATTTCCTTAGTGAGTTCATCGCCACCTGAGGAACATAATGGACCAGGCCTTAAATTAGGCCCCTTTAATCAGGTATTGACGAAAACACACACGTCTTCATCTATTGAGCAAAGCGAGTTGAGCGTTAAAGGTCATGCTCACAAAAAACCAACTCATGAGAGTTTCTAGGGGTTAGCACACCTCCCCCCCCCAACCGCGGTCATCACGGTTTCTCTTACGTAGGTAAGTCCTCCAATGGTACTATAGCTGGATATCATACCCTCCACAATACACGCGTTGGACTTATATATTAAGAGTAAAACTCAGTCTAACCAGCTGTATCATAAGAGCATCGTTATCATAGAGAAGGTGAAGTAGCACATGTTACTATAATGATATATAAATATATCTAGGTCGATGCTTCACACGAGTGTCACTAGTCCAGCTTGTTTCTACCACATTGAACCAACATTGGGACTGCGTCTCCAAATAAGAGTTTGGTTGCCGCTATCAGTGACTTCATCTATGGGCTTAACCTCATTTCCATCGATGAATCCAGAACCACACTCCTGGATAGACCCTTTGTTAATGGGTCAGCAAGATTCTTTTTAGACTTTACAACTTTGCCTAACAGACGTTATATATATTTATCAAGTTATTTTATAATTAGCCATTCATATTGTTTGACATTAGGTCCCCTTCTTGTAAAGTTATTTTAAAATTAGTATCTCTAGGCAAAAGTACAAGTAGCAAGAGGAGGGATTAATTTGCAACAACTTATAAGGATAAGGGAACCTAACATCAATTTTTAATTATTTGATGGACTAATTTCAAGATAACTTTTATTCATCATATAGAAAGAAGTTATAAGATATACCTCTTGATTTGATTTTCCAGGACATTGATTCATCACATCTCCTGTAACTAGGCATACTAGTTGACAGAGCATATTTATATCAACTCTAATCATTTCCTGAAATCTCAAGAGAAAACAGTATATATGTAGTCAAATAAAGAGCTATAAAAATTAATCTTTCGAGTCACTATTAAAATGATAGGATATCAAAACATGTTAGCATAAAAGATCATGGTCTATGATCATAAATGATCGTAGTCTATGTCTAAAGATGTAACTGCATAGGGTTAGAATTTTCCTTAATATCTGAACATTTCAAACTAATGCGGAACAAAAAAAAAACTACAGTTATATCTTTACATGCATGCATATGCACATACATGAATGAAATTACTAATAGTTACATGCAAAACATTCAAGAGAACCTTATAATATGATTTCATATCTTAAAGTATATTTCATACTTCTTATGCATAAATTTTAAATTCTCGTATTATAAAAGGTTGCAAATTTGTTGCCTACAAAGGAGACCTTCCAAATTTAAATTGGTTGCCTACAAAAGAGACTTTCTAAATTTAAATTTATGTATATAAATTATTCTCATAATTCCGGTCCTCTTACTCATGCTTGAATATAAAATGTTTCATATGGAATTATAACAATTATCAAATAAATACAATCACATAAGCATATGACGTATAAGCCCTATTTATATGGAAAACCCATATCGAATGATTTGTAATAAATTAATAATATTACATATGATTGTAAAACAAAGCTATAAATGAAAAGGTTTTTGTCAATACAACTAGATCAGAAACTTAACTAGATCAGCTCCTAACCAAAAACTCCTAAAGTGAAAAGATCAAAGTTTTACCCGTGTAGCTTAGCCAGGTAAGGACGGTACTAGAGGGATATCAAAGATCAATTAAGTATCTCGTTCTTTACGGAGCGCGTTACGCAACCCCTAAACCTTACGTTAGATACCAACTAATCCAAGAAAACTTGAACCGGTTCACTTAAATATTTCTTGTTACTTAACAGTATATGAGAACAGTGACTGTTAACAATAAATACGTAAACAGTACATGTAAAAATGTATCAGTAACTGTGAACAGTAAATGCGTGAACAGTACTGGTTATTTGTATTTTGAATAGTACTTACACTTTTACTATTTATAAATGGCACAGTAATTTGCTACAGTGACTGTCGTGAATACTCAATTGCTACAGTGTCATTAATTAATTATAATTGATTATAGTAATTAAAAAAATAGGAAAACAGTTACAGAAACAGTATTTTCCTAGAATGAATAGTAATTACATTTTTATCAAGAAGGAAAATAATTCTCTGATGAACAGTGCTCTATGTAAACAGTAAACATATTTTTTTTAAATGAACAGTAACCAAAACTGTTTTTTTAAATAGTAACGTTGTTAACAGAAATTAAAACGTGTGAATAGTAACTTTGATGAACAGTAATATTTTCTTTAAATAATAATTTCGGATTTAAAACAATAGCTATAAACTCCTCAATCTTCTAGATTGTTGGAAAAATATCAAATAAAATTATAGCATGTAAAATAAATCTGAAATAAAATAATAAGAAAATCTAGTCTGATCGGGAGCAGTCGTGTAAACACTGCCCTAGAAGATTGAGAACTCGTTTATCGCCCTGACGCAGATGATCCTCCCTCCCCTAGCGGTAAAAACCCTCGGAAGCGGCCGGTCTCTGTACTCGGGCGAGAGAACAGAGCTTCAGCTCAGACGAAGAACGGTTGCCCAAAAATAACATCAACATATGAACGAAAATAATATGCAGATGAGAGAAGAGGAAGAAGAGAGAATTGTTTCTCTATTTTTCCGAATGTGAATAAGGGGTGTATATATAGGGTTGAGAAAATCATTATAATTCCTACAATTAATACAGTAACGTTCGTCATAAATTTTCGTAACGTTCCCCATAATGTATTGCCGCTACGTACGTTTTAATTGTATTCATAACACTATTCTATGTGGGGACTATTCATGAAGGCAAAATTATTTTTTCTCGAATAAAATATCCAACATGTCTGGCTGCGTGATACTATAGGCATGAGAGGATGTCTGGATTCTTTGAGTGCTTGATGTAGTTGTGAATCAAAGTGTAATTATGGAGAGCAGTGAGATTGGAATTTGAACAATGTTCTATGGATGAAAATTTTGATAATATTTGAGAGGTTTATGTATTGTTGCGATTGCGCTTCTCCTTTGGGCGACTTATCACTCATCGCAAATGTTACTTTAAAAACACCTAATATATTATCCAATTGTCCTCCAATAAATAAGTTGAGATCATGCGGATAAAAAACTAAAAAAAATTGCTAAAAATGACGGGTTGGAGTTTGAGAAAAACATAAAAGAGAGAGAGAGAGAGTGAGAGTGAGAGTAAATGGGAACCTTTAAGATTGAGAATTTGTGAAGTAGGATAAAAAAAATACTGAAGCACGTATGGTAGTCACAAGTATCTGATCCAAAAAATACCACTTAAAACAAATCAAATCAAATGCTCCACACAATTATAAACAGTTACGATTATAACTTAGGCATGCCAGGGTTCCATCGATTTTGAACTTCGATGTCGCTAAAGTTCCGCCAATTTTGAATTTTGATGTCCCAAAGTTAATCAGCAAAAGAGATCGCAAGTCCAATTTGCTGGCTAAAACGTTATCGTATTAAGTGGGCAAAAAACTGCGGGAGAAATTTGTAACTGTGGGTGAAATTTTAGGGTACGGAAGTGTAAATAAGCCTTAAAAATGACACTGCAGGCGGAGTATCGGGTCAATGCAAGGTAATCCACTTCAGACTGAAACAATGCTCCAAAACCCCAAAGTTTTGGCAAAAATAGGTAGTAGTTCAGATTCAATCGTAGCAAAAAGTCTAGTAACATATGATTTACATCAAGAAAACCCTTCTCAACATGAGAATATATCCTTTTCGTAAGATCGAAACAAAATTTTCAATGAAAGGCGGTACTAATGACCAACTTGCTCATCAGTTCAATGATGCCTGCTGTCTACCATCAGGAATCGCGAAGAGAACAATAGGCTTCGAGGGCCCAATGAACGGAACATCGCATCTGAAGTAGCCTTTTCTCTCGAGCTGAAGTATGTCTCCCTGCTTCAGATTCCTCATGTTTGAATCTCCCAGAGCTGCTGTCTCCTTCTTCGTGCAAGGATTAAGATTGTCAATGAATTCTTCTCCCTCTTCGAGCTGCAGTTTTATCAACAGAGGTGTCACTTGAAAGTGAAAAGTACAGAGTACGCAGGAGAAAATAAGAAAACCGTGGAATTGAAATAACCAATAGTTAGCTGTAACAACTGTTAAAATGTATTACAACTCTCACCTTCTTACCTCTCACCTGCTTACCTCTTTATCTATTTGTATTTACCGACTCACACCACCTGTTTTCCACTTGCACATATGGGGTGATACAAATATAAACAATTACCTCTTTTATCTATTTGTATTCACCAACCCATTTGTATTCAACAACTCACACCACTTGTTTTCTACTTGTATCTATACGGTGATACAAATAGAAACAAATATTAAACAATTACCCCTTCATCTATTTGTCTTTACCAACTCGCACCACTTGTTTTCTACTTGTACGTTTAGGGTGATACAAATAGAAACAAACATACATAATATTATCTTTTCCAAACCTTGGCGAGCATGGTATCAGAGGTGCTGAAACGCACGTCAGATAAAAAGTATACGATAGTGTGACAAGAACACTTCAGAGCAAGGAAATCTGTGAGTGAAACCTCAAAGATAAAAGGGTTGTGATTATGGCATCGTGTCATCATGGTGAGGATGTTTACATAGGACGATGAGACCCTTGCTTGGCGAGGTGTACAGTGGTGATCTGGACGAACCAGATGGACTCGCCAGTCAAGCTGTGGATGATGACAATGAGATCTATGGGAGCCTTAAAGGGAGCTAGATATAGATTTACGATCGCAAAAGTGGCAAGGTCAGCGGAGAGTTGTGTCAATGAAGGCAAGATCTTTGTGAGGAACAACAAACACGAATAGGGGGCTGAAATTCCGACCGATGAAGACGAAGGCAAGATCTTTGTGAGGAACAACAAACACGAATAGGGGGCTGAAATTCCGACCGATGAAGACGACGATAACTAGAGATGATAAGGATCAATAGAGGGAAGCAATCATATTTAAGTTTGTCGGGTCGCCAAGGGGGAAGTCACACAGAATCACACAAAATCCCCTTGGTGGTCCAAGGTTTAACACTAAGGGAGGGGTTCTCTATAGTTGTGAACCTAGCTCTGATACAATAAATAATTTATTTGAAAAGAAAGAGTTGTGCGAAAGTAACTACTGTTCCTTCCAGCCAACCAGAGAATGCCATAATGTAACTTGAATTTTGGGTACAATTTGGAGCTCTAAGTGCCTGTACTGTCAGACTGATCAAAGCAGCACGTGGATATAACTTGAAAATTGGCCTCAACTTTTGCCTCTAATTTCTCTACCCTTGCTTTAAACCTTGTCTCGTTTTGCAGAATGCATCTGGCCATCGGGTCGCTTGCATCAGCTAGCACCAGCTCACTTTCTCTGCAAATCCCGCGCCCACTTCTGATTTCCTTCAAAGGACATAGGCCACAGCTAGCCTTAGATATCATGCATCGCCCATGCTTTTCCATGTCCAACCCGATATGATACTTATGCGAAACCCGCTTTCAATGCTCTACTAAATTCTATTTAAGCTCTGACAAAGCTATATCATCTTTCAGAAACATTTTTCTATGAACTCTTAATATCCGCGCCCACTCAAAATATTAACCAAGGCTTCAGAAAGGTATTGTTGTGTTTACTGATAAGGGTATTACCCTACACATACAAGTAGAAAACTAGGAGTGAGTTGGTAAATACAAATAGGTGAGAGGTAAGTAGGTGAGAGATAATATATTTTTAACATCTCCCCTCAAACTTACTGTGCACAGAGAACTGTGAGTTTCGATAAAAAGGCCAAAACGTCCAAGATGTCTACGTCTCCGTGTAAGAGTCAAAACGTGGTGACGAGATTGGTAAGACAGCAATTCAATCCGACAATATTGATAAAGAAAACCCAATGGCTGGAAGATCGATAACATATGATAGAAATCCAGAAGCAATGATGGATTTTTTCATGGAATTTGCCTCTGGTTTCCTACCCTTTGAAGAAAAACATCGAAGAAATCCCCTTTCATTAATGGTATTTCTAATCTACGTTATCAACGCAAGCTTGTGGCAACTACAATTTTTTCTGTGATTTGACCTATTACAAGACTGGCATTGTGATTTCGATAGTCTGAAAACTGTCGTTCCCATTTTGTTGGATCCAACTGCCTATCCTATACTTTTGTTCTCTACGCATTCAAGTAATTTTACAACCCCACAAAGACACATGTGATTGCCTTGCCATCCATGATGTAACCAGAAGCGTGTCTACTGATCATGCCCAACTAGTCCTCCATGGGCCCAATCAACATGCCAAGCTTGTCAGCCTCTTCCAGTTTTGACTTCATATCGACAACCTCTCAAAAACACATTGATGTCACAGTCACACCCAATAATTCAGTTTGATTCGCATCACTTTCTTCAATGTGAGGTCTCTTCACAACATCAACATACGCTATTGAGATTTTCTTCGAAACGAGCTCCTCCAACTTATGGCCTCGATATCTATCGCAACTAATTGCTTCATCAATGTACAAGGACTCTTCTCCTGATCATTCGATCTCATCGCTACTCTGATTTGTTCGTTGATGTAAAAGAAAAGGGTTCATATCTCCCAATGTTGATCTCGGCAACATCAAGTTCTTTTCTATAGAAACCTGTATTTCTATCCTATGTCACTAACCTTACAGTTGTTTGATTTTCTTTATCAATATTGCCTGATTTTCGTCTTATCAATCTTGTCGGCACCCTTTGACTCTTTCACCGAGACTGAAAACATCTTGGAATTTTGCCTATTCTTATAAAAACTCGTGATTTTCAGTTCACTGTGGGTTTGAGTGTGTGTTTTAAGATATATTGCATATCTCACCTAGTTACATCTCACCTATTTGTATTTACCAGCTCATATTTCTATTTGTATATATATGAGTGCTACCTTTATCACTAAACACAACATTCCTTGGTTAACAACAACGAAAGAGATTAATGGATAGCATATTTGTTTTCCCGCAAGTAGTTATGAGTCAGGTAATAAACCTACTTTTGTGCATTAGGTGCTCCATGTTTTCTTCAGGAAAAAATTTCTAATTTTTAAGTAGAATAGTAAACCTATTCAGGATTTCTGTCAACCATCTACTGTTCACTCAGCCATTCCTAAGCCTTTGAGAGAGAGAGAGAGAGAGAGAGCATGTATATGAGATGATTACACCCAATGGGGTTATTATTTCAAGAGAGAAACTAAAATCAAGCATAGTTTGCGGTCCATTTTGGGCAGCGATTATATGCTTACAGGTCTAAAATTAGATGGGACAAACTAGGGGTAAATATAAGATTCTATAACTGTGCTTCAAATAAGCATGTTTTTAACCTTGGGTACAAGAAAATATTTCTTGTACAATGTCCACTGCAAAATCATTAAATTTTAATTGGAGGATATAGTCAAGGAGAACTGAAAACTGATAAGTTTTAAGTATAAAACATGAAAGAATGCTGAAAATTTAATAAACAATTGGGAACTTAAGACAATTGAGATGATACCCAGTCATAAGTTTACAACACTTTTTGAGCTGGAGATGGCTTCTTCAAGAATAACTGAGGTTTATGAACCAAATAAACCTAGTCACAAGGTACCCATTGCATGGCTGCGGACTTACAGCAAAACTCACTGATAGTTAGGGACTTTGAACACTGCTCGCTGTTTTATGTTTCATGTATAAAAGTAATCGTGTGGTTTTTTATAAGCTACCCTTTCACTTTATGGTACATAGAAATAGGTCTCACATGAACTTGTCATTAGTGGATGTAGTTGCCATAGTTATGTTAGAAATGAGGACAAAAAGTTCTGAACTAAAGCTACAAAAAGGGTTCAGAATTTCTAACATTCAATTGTTAAATTTCATATAACGCATACATATGCTTTATACTTATTTCAAATTTCCAATGCATCAAATTTTACTATCCAAGATTGGCAAGTTGAATTCTTCAATTGTTTTGTACATAATCAACATACTCATAATAAGTGCTAGGGTCACATTAATAGGATGTAAAGTTAAAGATGGATTAGGATTTGTACTACTATTGACTTCTTTTCCTGTGCATAGCAGATGGTTAGATTCAAAGGTCACAGGGGAAGAACATGACTTATCATAACAATAATAATCCGAAGGCCGAGAAAATGATCTGTCGAGTGCCAGAGAAAAGGTGAAATTCGATAACTAGTTGACAAATCAAAACAAGCTGATGACAAAAAAGACAGGCATGAGAACATGAACAAGAGAAAATAAATGAAGTGCAATATATGAATGTAATGCAATTAAGAAGCTTATATTTGGCATACCTTTTTCTTCTTTATCAAGTAGTCAAACTCAACCAACATAAGTTTAACAAGCTCCTTAGATTCAGGTAGCCAGGTAAGCTTCAACTTTGTTGTTTTAACAGACCCCTCAAGATGTAAAACTCCAACCAATTCCTTAATTTCACCACTCTCTTTCTTGATTTCCTTTACGACAGCATTTCCCCAGTCCATCAGTGTTACTTCCTCACCCTCCGAGATAGATGATGCATCAGCATACTCTATCCATATTTTCTTTGTGTATGTTGTAGCTTTTTTCCCAGCACCCTCATATTTCTTATGCCGGGGTAAAATACGAACAAATGGCTCTTCGGGACCATCAGCAAGGTAAAACATCACCCTACGCTCTTCATTGACTGCCGTGTGTCTTGGGCAAATTGGATCAATTATTTTCTTGTTGATCGTCCATAGCTTCTCCCATTCCATAAGGTTTAGATTTTTAGAAGCACCCTGTAAAATTCACAAATAAATGCATTAATAAATCATTGGAAAGTAAGAAATCTCCTAAAAAACCCTGAACTTTAGATTGTTTTGCACAAAACCCCTTGAACTTTACAAATAATAGAAAACCCCTTTTAACTCTCACCCATGAACTACTGAAAATTTTCATAACCGGCATTAATGGGGAGAGTAAAAAGTCTAAAATGCTCATTTTACTTTCAGACGACTTAAAGGGGGTTTTATAAAGTTTAAGGGGTCTTGTGCAAATCCCCAATGTCCAGGAGGGTTGAACTTCAACCAAAGTAAATGAACAAATATGAAAATATTACCTGTTCAAGAATAAACTGTATTAATGCCTCAATCTTCAGACCTCTGCGAACTATTCCCTGCACAGTTGGGAAACGAGGATCATTCCATCCATCAACTTTCCCATTTTGCACAAACCAAAGAAGTTTGCGCTTGCTGAGAAGCGTATACACCATGTTCAGTCGGCTAAATTCATAGATGTGCACTCTTCTTAATCCCATATCATCAAGAATTCTGTTGTACTGTGCATTACGGTCGTGATACTCACTTGAGCGAAGAGCATGAGTTACACCTTCAGTGGAATCAACAAAAGGACAAGCAAAGTCATAGGTTGGGTAAACCTTATACTTTGCCCCAATCCTATGATGAGGATCTGGATTTGATCGGTAATAAACAGGATCTCGAAGTGATTTGTTAGGGTCCTGCATATCCAATTTACCTCTTAAACAGCACTGCTTTCCCCTTTCAGACCCTGCAATCATCTCTTTCCACAATTTCATATTCTCATCAACACTATTGTTCCTGCATTTTGATTCAATACCATCCATCCTCTCCTTCTGCATTTGCTCTCTAGGCGTATCATCCACATACGCTTTCCCCTCGCGTATTAATCTCTCAGCCATCTCCATCAATTGTGGGAAGTAATCTGATGTATAGGTAACAACATCATATTTTATGTTCAAAGTCTCAACATCTTTCAACACATTCTCAACAAACTCATTGCTCTCTTTCGAAGGATTAGTATCATCAAAGCGAATGATCAGCCGTCCTCCGTATCTCTGAACAAAGTACTGATTCAGTAAAGCAGCCTTTGAATGCCCTATATGGAGGTATCCACTAGGTTCTGGAGCAAATCTCAGGCAAACTTTCCCGTACTCTGCACCAGGAAGATCTACTTCAAATCCAGCAGTTTTTGATGTCACAGCCCCATTTGCAGAAAGCCCATCCTTTCCCTTTGAGGCTTCATTTGTCCCCTGATCTTTTCCTTTGGTATTAGAGGCAGGAGATTTTCCTAAACCTCTTTTCCCAACATATTTTCCTGTAACTTCATTCAAAGCCACATTGTATTCCCCAGTTATGCTATTGAACCAGCGAACAAGATGTTGGAATTTCTTTGATTTTCTTAAGCTCTCCCACCTTTGCCCGGTGCCTGCAACAATAAGAAACTTAGATTTAAGATATTCAGCGAAAAGTGACAGCAGCATATAGACATGAAAATAAATAAACAAACTAAAAGCAACACCAAGTTTACCTGCAAGAGCTGACCACAGTGCTATATCAGCAATGGAAAAATTATAACCAACCAAGAAAGTCCGAAGAGCAAGATGAGCATCAACAAGCCCACAAGCACTCTCAAAATATGAGCCAGATGAGAAGATTAAGACACACTCAAGCCACTCATCAATCTGTAGTAAGTAATAATAGCAGTACATAAAACATTAAAGATGAATATATAAAGGGAAATTCAATTGACATGTTTTGATATGCACTAGTCTATACCTTCCCTGATTCAAGTGCATTCTGCCCATACAAATTAGAACTAGCTAAAACATGTCCCAGATATCGTAGAAGAGTGTTGGTCCCATGCAATTTTGACCTGGAGTGATAGTATGTAACAGTCAAATGCTTAGCAGCTTTGAATCTATTAGTCTGTCTTATAAACTAATACTATGTCAATACCATTATCTTCATACTTTATGAGTTTTTCAGATATAATTTTCATAGAATTGGCTTACTTCAATGTCAGTCTAAAGATCTTCTATAAAAGATAATGTGTGGCACCAACTTCAAACAAAGAAAAAATGTTACTGCATCAATTTAATTGCTTTATACCTCATAACCAAATGAATTAAACAACCATTTTGCATATGTTGTGCACAAAATTGCATTTTCAAGTTATCAAACTAAACAACTTCCATGCACTCCAGCTACTAGAATAGAAGTTGCATGTAGCATCAAAATAACACCAGTATAATTTGGAAATTGTTTAATTTTGCAACTGACCTCAGTGTTGCTTGCGCAAGTAAAAAAAATTCTTGTATTTCAACTTCTTTATCCTAATTGAGCATTTTTTTTGTTGAAACATAACTAAATTTTGTGAGAACAAAAACGTTTGCTTTTCCAGAAATTTTAGGTCTTAGCCTACAAACTTCTTGTTGTTTTCATCAATTGAATACACTAAATAAATTTATTAAGGAAAAAACAATGCTTGCTTTTCCATCAAATTTTAGGGCTTTAAGGGTAATTACTAATACAAAGCCCAACCAGAACTGAGTTCTACAACTTTGATGTTGTTTTCATCAATTGAATACACTAAATTCAGCAGGAAAAAAACACTATCAAAATCAATAGGATGGAGATGAGGAAAATGATTAGTACTGACCCTGAAGGGAATCCGAACGAGGGGATCGAGCCAGTGGCGGCAGAATCGTCGACGGCGAGGTCGATGCCGGCGATCCTGGCGGCGGCGAGAACGGAGAGGGGGATTTGGTCTCCGGAGAAAGAAACTGAAGTGGGCTTCTCCATTCGAAAAGAAACCCTAGGTGCTTCCCCTTTGTCTTCAGCGAGCAGCAGCGGTCTAGGGTTTTGGGGCTTTGCTCGCTTGCTTTCTCTACGCCTTTGATTTAGAGACACGCGCGGTGCACGTGATATGAAAGTATATGTAAATTTACAATCTTGGACATGTAAGTTGTATGGGTTTTTACTTTTATTTTTCTAATTAAAATTGGGTAGAATTAACAAAATTGTCATGAATTTTGAAGCTTTTAAAAAAAACCATAAACTTTTTTTCAGTGGTCAATGGATGGGCTTTGCTACATGTACTCAAAATATAGGACCAACAGGGAGCATGCGATGTGTTCCCCTCTTATTACATAATGAGTTAGTCATCATTAATGATGGTCAACTCATTATGCAATATGGGGAGGACACATCACATGTCCCCACTGTTGGTCTCATATTTTGGGTCCTTGAAAATTTTTTCTTCTTGCAAAATCTTCCTACATTGTCGGGGATGTTTGAACAAAACGCTTCTACGAACTTCCAAGACTGTACAATATCCTTGAACTTTTAAAATTGTAATGAACTTCCTGAAGTACCCCATAGTATGTTATTAGTAAATAATATATTCTATTGATTTTTAAATATGTAATTATGATATAATATGTACATGTCGTATATTGATTCTCAATGCATCATGCACGAAAATTACAACAACCAATAAATAAAAAATTAATATTAAATGATTGGTATCTTGTTGGGATAGCAAAAGTTGTTAGTAGATCCAAAATTACAAAAAAAAAATGCAAATAGCAAGATGGAGTCACAACCGATATGAAGATATTGTTTGAATAGCTTAGTTCATAGGAAATGTATGAGTTATTTTTTAATGCAAATTAAATAATCTCGGTCAAGAGACAAATTAATTTGGATATCATATAAGAAATTAAAAATTTTATGAAATTCAATCAAATATATCAGATATAGGTTTGTGTATTCAAATTTACTCAATGAAGATAGATAGCCAATATGTTTCATTAGTTAATCTGTGTAGCCTAAAGTTGAACAAAGAAGTTATTGGTGGTTAATCAAAAAGAAGAAGACCAGAGTTTTATGATTTAACATAATTATTAACGAAAGAACATATATGACACTTAATAGAGGTAAGAAAATTAAAAGGAAAGGAAACATTAAAAGCATTGGATAAGTTAATAGCACATCTGAATTTAAAAGTGCATATGAACTAAGTAATTAATTAAGAATTAAACCATGAATATATCTAATGAACAAGAAAGTACAACTTATGACCTATATTCAAAAGAAAAAGAATAGCTTATGATAAATAGCACAAAAGGCTCTTTACAACATTGTGCAAGGAGGAAAAATCTTTAAATAGCTTTGCATAAAATCTAAAAATAAGATTGTACATTCTTTCTAAGTATTAAAAATCAATAAGAATCTTACCTAATCCATAGTATAAAAAAACACACGCTAAAAATAATCTTTGGTTCACACATCAGATTTATACATGCTCTTAAATATTAAGACTTTTAAATAATATTATTACTATAATCTATTATCCTTCTCCTTTCTAAAAATTTAAGAAACAAAACACAAATTAAGAGCTACGAATTGAACCTGAGACATAGACTTCAACTCCATAGAATAAAAAATATTTAAATATACAAACCATTTGACAAATATCATCAAATGTATGCACATGCACATACATATACAACTCACGTACATTAAAGAGAGGATGACCATAATTTATAGTGTAGAGATGAAAAAGAGGTTACATAAAGGAAAATTTAAAGAGAGGTTAGTTAATTAGATCCATAACATATGCATTTAATCAAACAATTTTTAGAATGTTTAAGAGCCTTAGAAACTAATTAAATCTTATAATTATAATGATTTGTAATTAATTTATTTTAATACTCATTGAAGAGACTTTGAGATAAATCAAATAAAGAAAATAATTAAAGTAAAGTTAGAATTATCAAATTTAAGAGGGGTAAAAGGAGTAATCAAAAGTTTTACCACCCTAATCCTCTTTTATATGCAGTATAGATATAGATTTCTTTCAATAAAAAATGATCTTTGGTGTACCAAAGCTAGGGATGTCCAAACAGGCCGGCTCTGCACGGCCCGGAAAACCGGGCCCGGGCCGAGCAAAACCGAGGCCCGGACCTAGGCCCGGGGGGCACCGGGATGGGCCTGAGCGGGCCGGGCTCCGGGCTAGCTCGGTTTTTTTAGGTTTTTTATTATTTTTTCATTTTTTATTTCTTTAAATTTTTAATAATACATAACTAAAAATTAAACAAAAATTTAATAAAAATTCATATTATTATTTATTAATCATTTAGAATTACATAAATTATAAATACAAAAAATTATAAAAATTAAAATGATAAAAATAACTTCTTTATTAATAGGGAAAAATGCTTCCAGCCCCCAAAAGCCAAGTGAACGTGCTTCCCACCCCCAAGACTTGGTCAATGGGCGTTTTACCCCTAAAAATAAAGAATCTGTTCTCTGAGCCCCCAAAACATAAAACCCAAGACATTAAAACATGTGAAGACCATAATACCTTTCTCTCTCTCTTTCTTTTTTTATTAAAATATGATGAGGGTTATTTTATTATTTTTGTTTTTCTCTCTCTCTCTTTATCATGATGTAACAAGAGGATAGTTAAAATGATTGATGAGGATTATTTTATTATTTTTGTTTTTTATTATTTTCGTTGTTTGTATTGGGATGTTGTTAAAGTTACGGGTTAATTGTTAAGGTTACGAGTTGATTGTTAATGTTACGGGTCAATTGTTAAGGTTATGAATCATCTCTCTCTCTCTCTTTCTTTTTTATTAAAATATGATGATGATTATTTTATTATTTTTGTTTTCTCTCTCTTTATCATGATGTACCAAGAGGATAGTTACAATGATTGATGAGGATTATTTTATTATTTTTGTTTTTTATTATTTTGGTTGTTTGTATTGGGAGATTGTTAAAGTTACGGGTTAATTGTTAATGTTACGAGTTAATTGTTAATGTTACGGGTCAATTGTTAAGGTTATGAATCCTCTCTCTCTCTCTTTCTCTCTCTCTTTATCATGATGTTTCTTTGATGATATTGAAATGATTAAAGAGGATTATTATTTTATTATTTTTGTTTTTTATTCTTTTTGTATTTTTAGAATAT
>BQKN01064415.1:28752-44797 GCA_022839385.1 Asparagus kiusianus | reverse complement strand
GAGAGAGAGATGATTCATAACCTTAACAATTGACCCGTAACATTAACAATCAACTCGTAACCTTTACAATTAACCCGTAACTTTAACAACCTCATAATACAAACAACGAAAATAATAAAAAACGAAAATAATAAAATAATCCTCATCAATCATTTCAACTATCCTCTTGTTACATCATGATAAAGAGAGAGAGAAAAACAAAAATAATAAAATAACCCTCATCATATTTTAATAAAAAAAGAAAGAGAGAGGGAAGGGTATTATGATCTTCACATGTTTTAATGTGTTGGGTTTTGTGTTTTAGGGGATCAGAGAATAGATTCTTTATTTTTAGAGGTAAAACGCTCATTGACCAAGTCTTAAGGGTGGGAAGCACGTTCACTTGGCTTTTGGGGGCTGGAAGCATTTTTCCCTTATTAATAATAAGTAGACCATTTACAATTATGGAATTCGTCGTATCATAATAGATGAGTACATCCCAACTAGGTTGGCACTTACTCATCTATATCATTATCATTTGTAACTGTTTCCAAAATAATTTAATATAAATTTTCAGGTAAGAAATAAAAATTACAATTTGATGAATATTGTTTACTCTTTATATCTATCTGCTAGTCCCAACTCTTTAAATTTATCTTCAATACCAGTCATCTGATCGATGCCTTGCGTTCTCTTCTCGTACCTCCACCAATCTTGTAAGAATATGACCACCTATACAGTATACGGATCTAACGATATCCTGTGGTCGTCGATCAAATGCCATGTTGTGCTGAAGGCAGATTCATAAGCTACCATGGAAACCTATACTGTTAGTAAGTCACGAACCATGATGGAAAGTATAGGATATAAAACTGCTCCATATACTTTTCATCATTGCAAATATCTAAACTATTATTTTGACATTTAACTAAAGATGTAGTTAAATATTGATTAATTTCAGAAACCTCCGCTGATGATCCAAGTTCAGATCCATCAGTTAGCTCAGCTACCATTGCATATCTATCAAAACTTACACTTTTTGATACGAGTCACTGAACGAGCACCCTTGATCGCAGAATTATCAGGAGTGAGTTGTGAAGAAGACAATAGAAAACACATAAAGAATTGAGTTGGACGAAGAAAAATATCTTCTCTAGATTATGAGAAATAATAGATTATAAATCCCTCTCTCACAATCTATCTAGATCAAAGAACAATCTCCCTGATATTGTTTTTGAATCTAATCTGGTTCCCCCCCAAAACCCTAGAAAAGTCGTGTTTTAATATATATCAAACACAAAAACCTAAAGCGAACAAGAAACTAGAAGTCTAGCCCGGCTCACGGTCGACCGTAGAGACACGTGCGGTCAACCGGACAGAACGACAGAAACTCAGTATCGAATACAGGGTTTGGCGATCGACCGCATAACCCATCACGGTCGACTGCGAAAAGTCCAGAGACTTTACCTGAGTTGTACACATTCACAGTCGACCGCGGCGTCACGTGCAGTCAACCTCTGAAAGTCTAAAGTGTTTCCTATAATTTTTCTTGTACTCTTAGACATTGTCGCCTTCAACGACTTCATCCATGTCTCTATTCTCAAGATACCATAAGAATCATCTATCCTCAAGCTTCTATGAGGATCGCTAAGCTCCTGAAGTAAGGAAGAAGATACACTTGTATCATGGCTCTCTCCTTTAGGAACTTGAAGTCCTATTCAAGTTAGCACAGTAGCTGAGGGAACTCACGAGCCCCTCCTTCTCTGTTGAACCATCTGGCTTTGCTAGTAACCTGACCTTGATGTCCGATCAAAACGACTCCTTCGTCCAGCGCCTCGTCGTAGTCACTTTCCGTTCCAAAATACAATCTTCTTTGAGCGGTTCTTCTCTATCAAACCGTAGGTCGTCAACATGCAGTAAGATCATCTTGTCATCACCTTCATCATCTAACAATGGAGGCTCAAACAACTTTAAATACTCAGCATTAATCACCGAATAAGTGCCTAGATAAGGTGGCAAATCCAGCTTGAAGGCGTTATCACCAATTTGAACAATAATCTAAAACGGACCATATTGTATAGGCTTCAACTTCTTCCCTTCTCCCTTTAGCCGCTCCTTACTCAACTTCAACCACACCATATCACCTTTACTAAAATTACAAGGAACTCGGTGTTGATCATATTTTGCCTTGTACTTAGCCTATGATTTCTTCAATTGAGCTTCCATCGTGGCATGAATATGTGCAATCTTCTCCAATGCATCAAGTCTCGCCGAACTATTCCCTTCAGTCATCTTCTTCTTCCTTAATCTCTGAACTCTTTCCAAAGAAATAAGGATCTCGCCTAGCTTCTTGTATTACAATCGAGTAAGTACAATACACAGGATCCCCCCTTCATAAGATCTAATCATTCTGATACCAACTTAGTACGAGTTACCGAACGAGCACCCTTGATTGCAGAATTATCAAGAGTGGGTTGTGAAGAAGACAATAGAAAAACACACAAAGAATTGAGTTGGGCGAAGGAAAAAACATTCTTTAGATTATGAGAAATAATAGATTACAAATCCCTCCCTCACAATCTCTCTAGATCAAAGAACAATCTCACTGATCTCGTTTCTGAATCCAATCTGGTTCCCCCTCCCCCCAAAACTCTAGAAAAGTCATGTTTTAATATATATATCAAACACAAAACCTAAAGCGAACAGAAAACTGGAAGTCTGGCCCAGCCCGACTCGCGGTCGACCGTAGAGATACGTATGGTCGACCAGACAGAACGACAGAATCAGTATCGAATACATGGTTTGTCGATCAACCGCGGAACCCATCACGATCGACCGTGAAAAGTCCAGAGACTTTTCCTGAGCCCTGCATATTCACGGTCGACCGCGGCGTTACGTGCGGTCGACCGCTGGAAGTCCAAAGTGTTACCTACAGTTTTTCCTATACTCTTAGACATTGTTGCCTTCAACGACTTCATCCACGTCTCTATTCTCAAGTTACCATGAGAATCATCTCTCCCAAGCTTCCATGAGGATCACTAAGCTCCTGAAGTTAGGAAGAAGATACACATGTATCACTTTTGTCCCGACTTGAACTCGTAGAAGCAGAAGTTGTAGACTGATGCGTAGCTACACCATATTTAGCTGTGTACTCATCATATAATCTTTTAAAATAATTTCTAATAGTATTATGATGAGTAGTAGCAGTAATGGTTTGACCATCATCAGTGTCTATAATTATTTTACCATACAAGGAATTTAACAAACTTTGAAGGTCAATATCCTTTAAACACAGATAATAAGAACCCCCAAACTAAAAATAATAGGAATAGACATACAATATTTATTAAATTTACTTTCCATTTGAAAAATTATATTTCCAAAATAATTATCCATACGATATCTATTAAAAAAATTTGAATATTTAAAACTTGTAAAGCAGCTAAAGTAATGGTTAGATAATAACAGCCAGATAATAACATTGTAGTATCATAAAAAACTTGTAACATTCTTTTAAATTACTTATAACTGTCCATTCATCTTCAATTATTCCATGCATGCTACCAAAGCTAGAACTAGAAGTATAAAGAGCAATAAAATTATTTATAATTTCTTTATATTCTATTACTACACTTAACATTTCATAAGTAGAATTCCACCTATGGTAAACATCTTTTGGAATTAGTCTGAGTTTTATATTTTTTTACAAAATTATTTTTATCTTTTAATTCTTTGTTCAGAAGCATTATGAATATAAGTTACTGGCCTAATCTTTTCTATCATGGGTTTAATTTCACCAAATACACTTTGAACAATTAAATTTAAAATATAATAGACACGTCTAATATAAAAAGATCATCACGACATGGCAATAGCAGGGATGTTTTGATATAATCAACCGCTATATTATTATTACTTGCATTATCTAGTGAAAGAGAAAATATTTTTTCCGATATTTCTAATTTTGTAAGTTCTCCAATTATTAAATTTATAATATTAATACCAGTATATGACTCTTCAAATGCAATAAAAATAACACTTTTAAATATTTGTTAATTTTCCATCAATCCAGTGTGTTGTGATACATAAATAACCAGTTTATGCTTTAGATGTCCAAATATCAGAAGTTAAAGAAAATTTTCAGTTTAAACTTTAAAATAAAAAATTATTTTTCCTTGTTCCTCCTGATAATATTTTAAATATCACGTTGACAAGTTTGACGAGAAATTTTTTTAAATGCGGGGTAAAAACCATCTGTAAATAAATCTTCAAATTCATCATCTTCTACTAATTTAAAAGGAAATTTTTTAAGAATGATAAACCTGATGACGCATTATCTAGCTCGAACTGCATCATAATTCTAACTACCAAGACTACTAAAAGATGAGATTGTGAGAGCATAGATTGTCGGATATCACCTTGAGGCGTATAACCTTTGTTATGTTTATCTAAATGGCGTTTGAGGTGGTTGGTGTCGCTCTTATGATGAGCTTGAAAAATATGGCCACATAACGCACACATAGCCTTCTGGGTGAGAGCCTACCGTGTTCATCCCTGGTGACGTCTATCTTCTTGAAAAAATTCTATACATCGGATCTCGACCTTTTAGGAGCTCTTAGTGTAGTAGAATCATGGCCACCGGATTCGGGATCAACATCGGTAGGAGTAGAAGGAGTAGCTATACCTCCTGTAGTAGAAGGACTCATTTCAGGAGTTGGGTTTTGCCCTTCATAATCAGATGATGAAGCCATTTGATTGAAGAATTAGAGAGTTAAAGCAATTATTAGATAGTGTAAGAGAGTATTAGAAAGAAGTAGATGAGTTTTGAATGAGAAAAATAAATAAATACCCCCTCTATTTATAGAGGCAGTCCCCTAGATAAATAACCAAAATACCCTTAAATTTTGACCGTTTTTGACCGTTTTTTGGGGTATTTTGGTCAAAATGCCAAAAATGATCGTTTATGGCCATTACGATCGGGCCGAGTTGACCCGGCCCGGCCTGGATTTTGTCATTAAACGGTCACTTAAGTGACCGTTTGGGCCGGGCCGGGCCACGTGCCTGCCTGGCCCGGTCCGGCAACCCTGGCCCGGTCATTTTTTTGATCGGGCCGGGCCGAGGCCGATGTAGGTGCCGAAACCCGGTTTGGCCCGAGTTTCCGGGCCAAACCCGGGCCTGGGCCTCGGGCCCATTTGGACACCCCTAACCAAAGCAAAATCTGAACTTCTAATCTAATTAGAGTTTTTGCAAATCTAGTAATCCTGAAATTAAAACTCTACAATTTAGTTCTAGCTTCTATATTTTTTTTGGGAAAATTATGTCAAGGCCCCAAATGAGAGAAGTTGATGTGTCGTGACCCATTGTAGTTTCATCTTTATGTATAAATCCCAAATACAATGCAATAATGTGTTTTTAGCCCTTATTCTATGCCAAAGAGAAAAAAACATAAAACCTAAAAAATGCCCTTATGTCATCCTCTCTTTTTCTCTCATAATCTTAATCTTCATGGCTGCTTCTTCCTTCTCTCCTCTCTTCCTCTCTCATAACTCTGACCTTTCTCCTCTCTCCCTCTTTCTTCTTTTACTCTCAGACACCGACACCCCCCTCCGCCACCACCAACATTGGGTGCACACTCCGGCCATGTTGTCACCTTCTTCGGCCTTCCCCTCCGCCACCACCAACCTCGAGCGCACCTTCCATCCTTGCATTCTCCCTCTTCCGGCTCCCTCTCTGCCACTACTGATCTCAGGCACATCCTCAACAAGTTTGCCTCTAATGTTTATGACAAGATCTCCTTCTCTGAGATCACTACTAAGAAGAATATGTTCTTTCCTCAACTTAAGAATTTACTGCGAGAGATGTGTAGGCTGTCTAAAAATCACAACGGATAGCTGATTAAAACAAGCCCCAACAATGGAAGTTACAGTCAAACGACTTTCAACTCCACTATCACCGCAAACACGACCTCATTTCTGAGATGATTGATCTTGATGGCTGCGACAACAGCATGACTAATAGAGATGCTGATGAGCAGTGTAATGATTTTAGAAATAAAAGGTTGGACTTAGTTGGTGAATTGCTTGGTAGAGAGCTGTGGGCAAATATTCGTCTAAAAGACACTATGGATGTTGATTCCCGTCAAAGCTCCTACAACGAAAGCTATAATCAAGTAGTTTTCGGGTCGATAAACGAAAACTACAAATGGAGGACTTTTCACATAGATCGAGAAGGGTTACAATTCGACGACACTTCCGACAACTGATGGAAACTCTATTCAGCAGGCTTCATAATCTACAGTGAAGGTTACAATCCGACGACTTTCACACTCCACAACAGCTAAAGCGAGGATTACAGAACAATGGTCTTTGCAACGCCTTACAGAAGAAGTCACAAGCCAACAAACTTCTTTTAAAACGCGGAAGTCATCCCCGCGTCACAATTATGGAAGTGCAAGCGACCCCCGCGTTTCCAAGTCACAAATCAACGTGAGCGACCCTCGCGTTCGTAGGGGTTCAGCCCACACCGACCCCCGCGTCACCAAGTAGGCAACAAGCCAAAACGCGAGCGACCCTCGCGTTCATCAATGTTCAGCTAACACCCAACCTCGCTGTAGACGGTAAAAATTATCGCGGCGCTGTAGCGAACGGATCCGCCCAACAGAACAGGACCACCCTCTCTTAGGCGGAAAGTCTACTGTAGCCACTAAGTGGATTCGTCGGCACATAAACCCCCACGTAGGTCGCACTCGCCGAATCACATGGATCCGCCAGCGAGGCGAATCTGCCTTCATTAGCCAAATCCGCTTGCAAAGAAGGAGCTCAAATCCGCCCCCAAGTGCCGAAGCCACTTGCCGAGGGCCACGTCTGCTTACGTGAGCCAAAGACCGGGTTTCCAGGGACGAGCCTTCTCTGCCTCCCACGATGCAAAGTAAGGAAGCACAATACCCCATGTCCGTCAACCAGCCGTCCACGATTCAAGCGAACGAGACAGGCGCCGGACCGACCTGCATTCTCATAAATGCAGATCACCTCACCCGTCAGAATGGGAGGCCAAAAGCCATGACGCGCCGAAAGCTATCCGGAGCTTGCTCAGACACGCAACGTCCGTTCTCCCTCCTCTATTCGAACATAGGGAGAGGAGAGAGGCACAACGCCCCAGGACCGCCGGAAGGTCATTCGGTACCTCGCCGCACAAGTGAGCGGACGGGTTCCAGAGCCGTCTGCATCCACATAAATGCAGCGTGCCGCACCCCGAGCGAAGGGTCAGAGCCACCGGCGTTCGACGAGATATCCAGAGCCGCTCGAGTGCCTGGCAGTCGCTATCACGAGTACGAGGAGGGGCTTTCCCACTCCTACACGACGTGACGCGACCTGTGGCCCCACAGACAACCGTTTGTAGTACAGGGGACAATAGGATGTCCTTGAACAGTGTATGGTCACATCCCATAGTTCAAGGGACAACCGAACTGTCCCTCTCCCACTTAAAAAAGCTTCTTACAGCAACCTAAGTGGAGATCGATCAATCGGAGAATCGATCAACCAAACGGAAAATCTCCAAAACTCCGAGCTCCGATCGCCGGCGAACTAGAGGATTCGAACTCCTTTACCCAGAGCTTCTACTGAGTACTGAAGCTCTCCAACAACCTCGGTCGAACCGTCCAAGGGAAGCAGACTCGGCGCAAGCACCGAGCGAAGCATCCTGTAGCTACCGTAAAGTCCCCGCAAATATAAACAAGGAGGGCATTTCCCCTCTGCTTCTGTTGTAATTCAGATTGATTTAGTTTGTAATAAGCTTTCTTATAAATACAAACCAAATCCTACCCTTTCTCGGGAAGATCAGAAATTTACACGTACAGAAGATGGCGACCACAGTGGGAGAAGCTGTTTCTTCAAACGAAATGGTGGTAGCTCAGTTCGACGAAGTTGTTATTAGGACGACAGTGGAGTCCCTAGAAATCGAGTTCGATCAGGCCAAGTACGAAGAATACTTGTCTTCCTCCTCTTCCGGTGGCGAAGCGTCCCGCAAGCGCCACAGAGTCATGCACGGGAGCCGACCTCAGACGGCCAAAGCTCCCGCACCAGAAGGCTCTACCGGAGTCTCGATAGGGAAGTCCACCCCAAACACTCTCGAGGCCAAGTCCCCGATCGAGAGTAGGGGGGAAGGGTCTACTAAGTGGGTCGCCAAACGACCCTCAGTAACACCCGTCCCAAAAGAGACATCAGTTCGTTCCGGCGCAAGCCACCCTGCCGCTGCTCACGCAAGTTCCCCCCCTGCCGGGAGAACTAGCCAACGGCGACAGCAGACGCTTGTCGGGCAGAAAGCCTAAACCTCCGCTTCACACAACGGTCTGAACCACCATACAGACCCGAGAAGCAAGAGGCGAGAGGGCGACTCGCCCAATATCGGAAGGCCCTCCAAATCAGGGGCGCCAACCGAGAAGGATGGGACCACCCGCTCAGGTGGACTCCGCTTTTCAGGTCATATCCCTGACGCGAACAAACCACCCCAAGTGAATGGGCCTATCCAAAAAGGCGAATCCTCGAAGGCTGGCGAGCCTCGCCATGATATTTTGGCGGATAAACACAAAGGCGAAGAAGTAGGCGACTCTTCACGAACTCACACGTTCAAACGAAGGGCGGAAACTCGCCTACACGCTGGAGTTCGCCCCAACGCGAAAACTCGCCCATCAAAGCGAGATCGCCTAACTCCGGCACCACAACATTCCACCCGGTGCACACTAGAGAGCACATCCAAAAATCTCTCGTGTACTCACCCAACCGGGCCTTCTGATGCTGGGGGTTGTCACCAACCACCCACAGGAGACCTCCGAGAATATTTAACTCGCAAGCGCACCATACATGAGGCGAGTCCTCAGTGCCACTGCGAAAGGCTCATCCACACGGTACTCGCTGACTGCCAATGCGTAGGAACGGCGAAACCTTTCGTGTTTGAGAGAATTTCTCGACAACCATCTCGGCGGAGAATCTCCCGTCGAAGGCGTCGTCACCAAAAGAGACGCGCTACTGACGACATAGAGCTCCCGTCCGCCACAATCAATATGACGGACAAGGGTAAAGGGGTATCCCCCGATTCCCCAGATTCAGATTCCATTCTGGGACCCGATCCTCGGTTCGCCCGACACCAACAAGAGGGCATATTCCAGCGCACCCGTAGTCGCAGAAGGACGAGCATCGGGATTGACTACTCCGCCGTACCCCCTCCCTCCTACCGTGAGGACGAGGTTCACTCGGCAGCGGCCACTTCCCAAACCTCGCACTCTAGTCAAGACGCGAGGGCGCGGGTGCACATGGCTGACCTTACCCATGACCAGACGGTCGCTCAAAAGCTCGAAGAGCAACAGGCGACCATCGACTCTCTGTGGGAGATGATGGAACAGCTTCTGAACAAGAAGAAGAAGAAGAAGAGAACCCAACGTCCCTTACCACGACGAACTGGGGATAGAGAATGGGTACCTCCACAATGTCCGGCGACGGAAACGGAGGACAACAGTAATCCACAGTCTGATTACTCCTCCAAGACGTCGATAGGAACATCACATACTGGTGATGGCACCCGCGACAAGAGATTCGATGAATTCCAGGATCAACTCAATGCGCTGAAACTTCAGCAAAACATGAACAAGCTGGGGGTGGTCCGTCCTTACCCCATCGAGTGGGACACGGTCCCATACCCAGCAAAGTTCAAACCGATCAGCCTGGTACAGTTCGACGGCAAAGGCTCGCCCTCGCAGCATGTCTACTATTTCATGGCGCAGACGGGGTTCCTTACGGGGAATGACGCCATCCTTACGAGACTGTTCATCGGTACCCTAAAGGGGGTGGCTTTTGAATGGTTCCGAAAGCTGGAGCCCGGTACCATCAAGACATGGGCCGATGTCGAGAGACTCTTTTTGGCTTGCTTCTTCGACGACGACACGGAAGTGTCGATGGCCACCCTCCTGGCCGAAAAACAACGAAAGTCGGAGTCGGTCAATGACTTCGTGAAAAGATTCCGGAATCGATCGGTCCATTGTCGAGACCAAGTTTCCGAGGCGACGCTGATCGAGATGTGTGGCAACAACCTGTCGATCCACATCCTGTCCAAAATAGGCGCTGTGGAGACACGGACATGGAAAGAACTTGTTCGTCAAGGCGAACAAGTAGAAAACATGATCAAGAGGCTAGAGGCCGAAGAGCCGCAGCCCAAGAAAGGAGCCGCAGAGCCGGCTGTGCCAAAGAACCCCCCTCGAACAAGAGGAAAGGAGATCATGGCCGTTGACTCTGCCCCAGCGCCCAAGATCGCTCCGAAGCCAAAGCCCAGGCAATTTGAACAACGCCCCCCGCGACACTATGACTTTAAAGAGGACCAGGTGGTGGCAACGCTCGATACTCTGCTCAAGAGTGGTCGAATCAAGCTGCCTGAGGCTACGAAGCCTGAGGAGGCAGACAAAACCGGTGACCCGACCTACTGTGCTTATCACAGATTCCTCGGTCACCATACGACCAAATGTTACGTCCTCAAGGACAAACTCCAGGCCCTCTACGACGCAGGGGTCTTGAAGAAAGAGAAGGTTCAAAAGCAGGTGACCACGAACATGATCACCTTGAGCTTTGGAACAGATCTCCCAGAAGTTCATGCTCCAGCGGGGGTGATTCCCATCCCCAAAGCGGTTCTGAAGGTCACCAATGACGATCCTCACAACCAACGGGAGAAGGGTTTGGTACCACAGACCCTGCCATCGGGGCAGATAATGTGGGTCCATCCAGACCTCCTCAACGACGAGCAATGGACCGCGCGACCACCGAAGGAGGCCAAACGAAAGCATTGCAACGTTGTCTCTACTATTCCAGACAAAGACAGCCCAGCGATGGCCGCCCTTACTGACTCCGAAGAAGACACAAACGTCTTCGCCACGAGGGCTGGAAAAGAGTTCGCCAAAGAATACCCCACGAGGGCAGAGGACCCAGCGGGACCTCCCAGACGGTCAGCCGCGATGACTCCTCCCAACCCAGAGGAGCCCAGCTCGAGCCGTCAACCTTTCCGATTCAACATGCTCGCACAGCTGAAGAGCATCCCGACGCGAATCACCATGTACGACCTCCTTAGACTATCCAGGTCTACTCGGGAGGCCCTACAGGAGGCGTTGGCGGATTCAGAGGCATTCTCGACCCATTTCTCGAAAGAAACGGAGGCGGAACAAGAATGTGCGAATTGTTGTCAGGTCTCGGATAGACGAGTACCGTGTATCACTTTCACCCCCGAGGACATGCTCATCAAGAGTACGACTCACGATCGACCACTGTATTTCACGGGATATGTCGGCTCGGCGAGAGTGGATCGGATCCAAGTCGACCCGGGCTCCGCACTGAGCATCGTGCCTCTGAAATTGATCAAGCACTTGGGGATACCGCCGAAGCGCCTATCCTCAACCACCACGACCATTTTTGGCTTCAACGCCACAGGGACGCGGCCGCTGGGCAAAATCCGCCTGAAATGCCGCATAGGCGACATGAAGACAGAGGTGACTTGTTATGTCATCGATGCCGAACCTTCCTACAACGTGCTCTTGGGACGCCCGTGGATCCACGGCAACCGAATAGTCCCATCCTCCCTTCATCAATGTTTGAAGTACGTGGACGACTACGAGCGCGTGAAGACGGTGGTGGCCGACAAACAGCCCTTCAAAGGTGTCGAAAACTACTTCACGGACTCTCTGCTATATCAAGACCCCGTCGAACCACCGGTAGAGGAGTCCGGAAGCGGCAATGAGGCGGACAGCGAGCCTGAGTACGGCGACAATCTGATCCTAAATGATTTCGAGTCAATTGTAATTGGTTACGAGAGTCATCATGTAACCAACGCTGTTCAGGCGGACAAGATTGTCATCAATGAAAAGTCCAGCTTTGCTTATGTGTCGCCTTGTTCTACGTCTGAGGATGATGAACCCAACGACCTATGGTCGGAACTCTACCGAGATCCTTCCCTGCACACTCCGGTATGCTCGTCGTACGCCGCGAGGGGACAGCCGATTGACTCGTCGCGAGCTGTATTTGTTGTGCCGGCCCGAAATAGATATCGAAAGGACATTATCTTCGGGCGAATCGACCAACCCTTGCGCACGCTCTGGGACGAGTCTGAAGACGAAGACCCAGCGCCCTAATTTTCGCAATACAGTCGAATCGCGAAACGCATGATGAACGATATGGGGTACGACCTCACTCGTCTGGAAGGCCTCAATTACGGCCGAGGACGCAAGACGGTCATTCGACCCGCATACGTGCCTAAGGGGAAACCCTCAAACTACTTCAACAGGACTAGGAGAGGCCTAGGCTACTCCTCCTCCTCGTCAGAACTGTATTTCTGTGTCAACGAAGATTCCGACTATGCATGCTCGGGGGACCAATCATCGGTTACCTCGGCGTGGGACTCGGATATCAGCGTGAGGGATCTGTTCAACGGCCTTACAATCAACATGGCTACGGTGGATCCCGCCGAAATGGTGACAGATGAACAACTTCCCCTCTATGACGAGACGTGGGATCGCCATGTTAACGCCCAATGGAGTAGTCGCTTCGAGCAACGGGAACCGCCCACCGAGGACAAAATCCTCCAGGTGAACATGGGCACTGACGAGAGTCCCAAGCCCATATTCATCAGTGGTAGCCTACCTTCTCAAGAAAAGGAGGATCTCATTGCCCTCATACGGGAATACATCGACGTCTTTGCGTGGAACTATGAGGACATGCCTGGCTTGGATCCGCGGATCGCCACACATCGCCTCAACATCACCCCAGACGCCAAACCAGTCAAGCAGCAACAAAGGCGGTTTCGTCCCCAGATCATGGAGGTGATCGAAGCCGAAGTAAAGAAGCTCATCGAATCCGGCTTCATCAGAGAGGAACAACACCCCGACTGGGTGGCTAACATTGTTCCAGTGCTGAAGAAGAATGGCAAAATCCGCATCTGCATCGACTTTAGGAACCTCAACGCGGCGTGCCCTAAAGACGAATTTCCCTTGCCCATCACGGATGTCATCATTGACAACACGTGCGGGTTCGAGAGGATGTCCTTCATGGACGGTTTCTCAGGGTACAATCAAATCAAAATGCACCCCGAGGACGAAAAACACACCTCGTTCAGAACTCCTATGGGGGTGTACTGCTACACCGTTATGCCCTTTGGACTCAAGAACGCCGGTGCAACCTATCAACGTGCCATGAGTATGATCTTTCGAGAGCACCTGCGAAAGACGGTGGAATGCTACGTGGACGATCTGGTCGTGAAGAGTCGCCACAAAGGCGACCACCTCCAAGACTTGAGGACGATATTCGAACTCATGAGGACTCATCAACTCAAGATGAATCCCACTAAGTCATTCCTAGGGATGGCTAGCGGGAAATTCCTCGGCTTCGTAGTCACAACGAAGGGGATTCAAATTGACCCCGACAAGGTGCGAGCCATTCAGGAGCTTCAACCACCTCGGAACCTCAAAGAACTGAGAGGTCTCCAGGGGCGACTGGCTTACATCCGAAGGTTCATTTCAAACCTTTCAGGCAAATGTCAACCATTCTCCAAGCTCATGAAGAAAGGCACCTCCTTCGTGTGGGACGGGCCTTGCCAGAAGGCCTTCGAAGATATCAAGGCGTACCTGTCGAATCCACCTGTACTCGCCGCACCAATTTCAGGGAAACCATTTCTCATCTATATCCGCGCCATGGAGCATTCTCTCGGTGCTCTCTTGGCACAGAACGATGACGCCGGCTACGAGCAAGGTATCTACTATCTAAGTAGAACCCTGCAAGGCGCCGAGCTACGGTACCCCATGGTCGAGAAAGAATGCTTGGCCTTGGTATTCGCCATCCAAAAGATGCGACACTACCTGGTCGGCCAGACAATCCACGTCATCTCAAGGATGAACCCCATTCGAGTCTTCATGACCTAACCTGCGGCGTTAAATTGGCGTTTAGCTAGATGGGCACTTCTGCTCTCCAGTACGACATTCACTTCATGCCACAGAAGTCGGTCAAAGGGCAGGCCATATGCGATCTCATGGCCAGTCACCCGCTGGGGACAAAGACCGACTTGTTTGAAGACTTGCCGGACGAGCCACTTGAAGTCAACGTAACTTCGTTACTGGATGTGTGGCAGATGTTCTTCGACGGCGCGTCTCGCTCAGCCCCAGACGGCTCTATTGTTGCTGGAGTGGGGGTAGTCATCACTTCCCCACATAACCACGCGCTGCCCAGAGCCTTCTCTCTGACGGAGCCGTGCACCAACAACGTGGCCGAATACAACGTGTTACTCATCGGACTTGAGCTAGCCAAAGAACTTGGGATAAAGCATCTCGAAGCTTACGGCGATTCCCAGCTCGTCGTCAAGCAGATGACCGGCGAATATGAGGTTAGAAACGAAGACCTGATCCCACTCCACAAGGCGGCTGTCCGGCTAGCGGAATCGTTCGATAGCTTCCGCCTTGAGCATGTGCTACGTTCCAAGAACACACATGCGGATGCCTTGGCTTCCCTGGCGGCCAACTTGGCTCAACCATTCGGAACGATCCAATCGGTCACAGTGGCGAGCAAGAAGCTCTTTCGACTAAAAGACACTCCAGAAGCAAACGCCGCCCATCAAGTCTCAGATCAGCCCGGTGCTGAGGACTGGCGCCTCCCGATCATCGATTACGTCCTGTACGGCATATTGCCCGAGGATGCGAAGGAGCGAGAGTCCGTCCGAAGACGTGCTACGAGATTCTACTACGACTCGACCACCAAGACGTTGTATCGAAGGTCATATGACGGCTTGTTGCTTCGATGTCTCTCGAAAGCGAAAGCACAGGAGGCCCTGCGCGAGGCCCACAACGGCATTGGCGGAGCTCACCAGCCCGGACCCAAACTTTGGGATCGCCTACGAAGGACAGGCTACTTCTGGCCTGGGATGGTTCAAGACGCCGTCGCCTACGCAAAGCGCTGCCACGACTGCCAGATTCACGCCAACTACATGCATCAGCCACCTGAAGACCTACACCCAACAAAGGCTTCATGGCCTTTCGAGGCATGGGGGATGGACATAGTTGGACCGATATCCCCGCCATCGGCGAGAGGTCATCGCTTCATTCTTGCGATCACTGACTACTTCAATCCCCTTGAGAGAAGTCAAGACCAACGACGTGATTAAGTTCATCAAACACCACGTCATTTACCGGTATGGCGTGCCCCGACGTATCATTCATGACAATGGTACGCAGTTTGTTAGCCATGCATTCACCAAGTTCTGCGACAAGTTCCGAATGCAGAACCTCTCTTCCACGGCCTATAACCCATCAGCAAATGGCTTGGCCGAGGCCTTCAACAAAACGATCATCAAGATTTTAACCAAGTTGACCTCAACCAGCAAACGTGACTGGAACGAGAAACTTGGCGAAAGCTTGTGGGCGTATCGCACAACGGTTCGCACACCGACTGGCCACACGCCCTATTCGTTGGTATACGGCTGTGAGGCCATATTGCCATTAGAAATCCAAATTCCATCTCTCCGCGTCGCCTTGGCAACGGGAATGACGGTGGAAGACAATCACCGACAACGACTCGCCGAGCTCGAGGCGTTGGACGACAAACGGTTAGAAGCTCAACAACACATTGAGTTCTACCAAGCCCGGATGGCTAAGGCTTTCGACAAGAAAGTCAAGCGCCGAGCCTTCAAGGAAGGAGAGCTGGTGCTGGCCGTTCGCCGACCAATGATTCTCACTTCCAAGAAGAAAGGCAAATTCCAATCCAAATGGGAAGGGCCGTTCGTGATAGAAACAGTCTATTCGAATGGGGCGTACCGCCTTGTCAAGCCAAACGGTGACAAGATCATGATGCCTATCAACGGCAAATACTTGAAGAAGTACTACCCTTAGTTCTTCTCCACCAACTCCCACAAGTACATGAGTATAAACTGGTTCTCACACCCTCCAACTGGTATACGAGGCTAAACTATCCCTACTCTACCCGCTCTGGCGAAAGCCTCTGACGGAATTCATTCG
This sequence comes from Asparagus kiusianus, assembly GCA_022839385.1. Taxonomy (NCBI): domain Eukaryota; kingdom Viridiplantae; phylum Streptophyta; class Magnoliopsida; order Asparagales; family Asparagaceae; genus Asparagus; species Asparagus kiusianus. The sequence continues at coordinate 28,794 of BQKN01064415.1, read as the reverse complement.
CCTATCCTCTCCAACGAGATGGCGGATCCACTAAAGTCGTTC
>BQKN01064415.1:0-28742 GCA_022839385.1 Asparagus kiusianus | reverse complement strand
CCAACGAGATGGCGGATCCACTAAAGTCGTTCATATCACGACAAACCCATTCGTTTCGCCTATCCTCTCCAACGAGATGGCGAATCCACCAAAGTCGTTCATATCACGACAAACCAAATCGACTCACCAATCCTCCTCCAAAGGATGGTGGGTCCTCAAAGTCGTTCCAACCACGACATTCCCTATCACGTTAACATTAAACCTCTGACAAAATCAACTCGCCAATCCTCTTCTAAAGGATAGTGGGTCCCCAAAGTCGTTCCAATCACGACATTCCCTGTCACGTTAACATTAAACCTCTGACACAATCTACTTACCAATCCTCTCCATAAGAATGGTAGGTTCCCCACAGTCGCTCCAATCGTGACAGAACCCCCATCAAGTTAATGATCACCTCTGATGATTGGCACCGTTATTCCTACGAGTAACATAGCCTAAGTAATAGCCTACCACGCGACGTGTTATTACTTCTGTCAAATAGTCACACTCCTACGTCCCTGAACTATTCGGCCTATTCCAGCCATCCTGACATTCCCCTAGGGTGACTGATGGGTAGCGGCCTACCACGTGAGGGCCCCTACAACAATCAAACGTCATATTCCTACATCCCTGACGATTCGATTATTATCTGCCGCCGCCTATTCAGACGACGACGACTATCAAGAGCAGTTCGGCAGACGACAACTCTGCCAATTCCTCAAGCGACAGCTTGCCGAATGTTACGCTCTTGACCCCACCGGAGCTACAACGCGAAAATCGGAGTCAACCCGACCCCCACGTTGTGAGCAACCAAGAGCAGAACGAGGGTCCGAAATGAATAAATTCGGAACAGAACAATCAGAAGCTCACCAAATTCAACTCGAGGTTCCCAGCAACACACAAAGAAGAAATGGAGGGAGACCATCCATGCAAAACAAAGATAAGCAAGACAAGCAAAAGGGCCACGATGGACCGAAATTTACATGAGTTTTCAATTTAGTTGTGATGCCCCGGGGCACCAATTAAGTTGACAAAATTACATAAACAAAACAAACACTATAGGAACTTTAGAAGGCTGAAGGAGCCGATCTTAGCCTTGAGCGCGGCCCGCTCCGCCGCACGTCGGGCCCTCGCCTTCTCCTTCCGCTCCTACTGCCGCCTGGCCAGGGGCGCCTTGCTATCCTCCTCCTCCTGGCGGAGAAGCTGCAGTGCCCTTTCCACCTCCTGCGCAGCCTCGCCGAGCTTCCCCGCCTTGCGCGAACGCTCCTGCAGCTTCGCCTCGCCGCGGAGAGTGCCGGCGTCCTCAAAGAAAGCTCGGTCCAAGTAAGCATCCATCCGGTCCAGTACCGTTTGATGTCGCTTTCTCAGGCGTCTGAGCTCAGCTTCCTTCGCCTGGATCCGCTTCGCCCGCTCGTTACGCTCGAGCAGGAGGTACAGTGGGAGAGGCGGTGACTCGTTGGAAAGGTCTTCATGAGCCAATTCCTCGAGGCGGTACATCCACCCCTCCACGAGCTCAAGCTCTCGCTCACATCGCTGAGTGAGCGAGTCATCACCCGCACGGCGGACCGCCTCCAGACGCGCCGCTACAAGGGGGAGCGAGTCGTAGTATCGGTCACCGCCCATGCTGACAGAGAGGGCGCACCCGTGCACCAAATCCACCAACTCCTTGAGCGGAACAAAAGCAGGGTGAGCCACGGGGTCCGGAATAGGATATCCCTGGACCGGGCTCACCGGGGCAGCAGACGGAGCGTCGACATCCACGACGGTGGCGGAAGAGCCGACACCTTCGGCATCGCTGTGATCGGAAGAGGAAGCCATGGGGAAGAGAGGTCTTCTTTTCTTTTCTGACGGATTTCGCTCAAAGCAGTCAGGACTCTGCTAAAGAGGGACGAGTGCGGAAATATATCTCAAGAATCGAACGGCTGAGATTCGTCGCCCCAAGTCATCAAGCAGTCCGAACGCCCCGCGACGTTTCGAACTCAACGCCATTAAAGGCTACTCTCGAGACACCAAACCGACCAATCAGATTGAACGAGAGGCGAAGCGTTCAGTCGCTTCACCAATAAATAAGCATTAATGAGTTCGCAGAGCCTTAGTTGGCAAGCGCTTTGGTCTGCCGACTGACATGTGGCGTGAGTTTCGCCCGCAGTTGGATTTCCGACGGTTAGACAAACTCGCCACAATCCAAGTTTCGCCTTGCGTAAATTCGCCAGCGACGTCGACACGAATCCGCCAGGACTCAGGATTCGCCTATGGTTTGAATTCGCCGAAAGATGAAGTTAACCTTCAAACGAACTCTCCGACGGATTAGTACGTCTCTCCCAGCGAATTCGCCATCCTCTGGGCTGAGCCATACTCAAGCTGAGTTTTCGCCCAAGTGTTACCACCTGAAACCGCTGATGGCCGTGCCAAAGGAATATTAAAGGGGTTATATCCAAAAGGAACATGACGAGGAAGAACACAAGCTGCATCAAATGCTTCTAGACAGTACATTTGAACAAAGTTATGTTTTTTGCAAATCGCGAAAGGCATAGTATTACGTTCAAAAAAGCAAAACATGCACCCAGTGTTTAAGATAATACATCTAAACAAAGTCATGACTTCACGAGTCATGACATAGTTTCAAAAGCAAGACAAATAAACAGAGTTTCTTAAGCATGAATACATGGTGGGGATCTCAATCAAACACACTGAAAGTGGAAATCTCTTCCTTGGCCAATGCCACCCGCCTGGCGTGATCCTCTCGGGCCTTGTCCTCAGCCGCTCGCCTGATCTGTTCCTCAGGGTTCGCCCTAGCGGCAACGTCTTGTTCTCGCAAAACCAAGAGGCGCTGGGTGGCTGCTTCGGCTATCTCACGGGCAATGACGACGTCAGTCTGGAGCTTTTCCAACCTCGCTTCCGCGTGCCCCAGTTCGGTTCGCAGGCGAGCTATCGTGCGATTGAGATCGATGACTTCTTCGTCCGACGAGCGACGGTGATCCGCCCAAAAATTGGCAATGTACTCCGAATCAGCGATCTCTTTGGAACGGATCTCCTGTTCCTGGGTCTCCCTACGTCTGATGAAAGCCAGGCAAGACTCCATATGAGCTTCCGGGCCTTCCCGCAGCAGTGCTTCTAGCCCTATCATGCGCGACTCCAGAAGACGTAGTTCTCGCATACAACGGGTGAAAAGCTGATTCTTGCCCGATCGTCGAAAGTCCACCGCACGATCCAGGAGAGATTGCCTGAAACTGTCAAAACTACCCATGCCAAGATCGACAAGAGAAATTACCTGTCTCACGGCATTTTCAAACTCCTCGACGCGGGCCTGCCAGCACGAGGGATCAAGGGGAGTAGGCTTTTGACCGGGGGCGAGCGTAGCAATTGGGGGAACCTCGAGACAAGGTTCCGCTCCTGGTTGCGGAACAGGACCGTGGGCAGGAGAAGCCTCCGGACTCTCAGGTTCGTCATCGGATATCAAGATGGGCTCGGCCTCATGCTCCTCAGGAAGCGGCGCCCCGCCAGAGGCTTTGAAGCACAACGAAAACATGAAAAGAGGGATTTAGGCGATAGAAACCTATCCACGGCCAAGTGGGAGTAGGGTTGAAGGCATACCTTCGGCGGCAGCGGCTCTTGCAACGCTCGAAGAAGACGCCCTCTTCCTCTTCTTCGAGGCAACCCTCTTCACCTTCGGTGCCATCGGAAGATGTAAGAGTAATTCGGGTCTTCTCTGAAACAAACGATGAAGAAGCTCTAGTCCTTCTTGATGGAGGAAAGGGTGTTAAAATACTCCAACCCCAGGCGGTTACGTGTGGTTCGATTGGACCCTTCAGTCCCGAACAGTTAAAGAGGAAGCCGAACATCCCGTCTAAGCGGTTGAGATTTAGCAGTTTTGGGGCATGATCTCTAACCAACGGCCCAGATCGGGCGTGAAGGACGAAGAGACCCATCGCACCGCAATTAAGGCAAGACGGCGCACCCACGTCTCTGTAACTGACAATGCACGTGGGTGGACACACGACCCGTTTAAAGCGGAGCTCTCCCCCTACAAATTAAAATCGCCGTTGATGTGACGACTGCGAATTCGCCCACAGGTAAAGTTCTCCTACTGACAATACAGGCCTGTGATTGGAATCTGCCAAAGAAAGTTTCCCGTGGCTAAATATCAACTAGTGCACTAAAACAGTTACGTTTACATATGGGATGCACGTAAGCCATAATCGCCAGAAACAAAAGGATAATTTCATTCATGAAAAAGGAGTCCTATTACAACGAAAAGGTTAAAGGCGAATTACAAAGACTTCAACCGCAGTTCCGCCTCACGAATCTTTTCGGCATGGCGGAGCTCAAGCCTCCTTAAGATCTCTCCACGAATCTCTTCCTCTGTGCACGAGACCAAGTCTTGAATGGCCACCTTGACATCCTTGAGGGCTCGATCCCTCTCCCCAACAGAGTCAGTGGTCAATTTCCGACGGGACTCAACGCCCTCCAACTCCTTTGCCACCTGATCAAGGGCCTTCCCTTGAACAGCCAGAGAAGCCTGCGCGTCAGTTATGACCTGTTTCAGCCTCTCCACTTCAAAGGAAAGTCGGGAGAACCGGCTATCAACCGTCTCTTGCTCGCGAGCCACCTGTGCATCCTCGGCTTTGGCCCGCTCCAGCTCCGCTGACAACTTTAACTCCAGCGTCAGATTCTCATTCAGGCGGTGATCCCGATCTGCCATAGTTACTCGAACTTCGTGAGAGGCAAGATCAAAGAGATTGGAACTCTCCGCACGGGCAGTGAGCAGCTGCTGAACCGCCACCTCCACCTCGTTCAGGCGCTGAAAGTAGGGTCTCGCCGTAGTGGTGCCGAGCCTCTTACGCAAGAAGGACGCGTCGTCCCCAAGAACTTCCTTGAATTCCTCGAAGGGACAATTCCCCTCCAAGACCTGCCGAGTGCAGTGGGCCAGAGTGTCTTCGAAATTGGCCACAGCTCGCTCTACCTGCCTCTTTCGCCAGCATTCCATAGGAGAGAGAGCGGCCTCTTCAACAGAGGATGAGGCCACGATCGGAGTACCGGTGGTCACGATCGCAGAAGCGGCGACTGGCGTTGCCAGAGCCGGAACAATCACTGGTGCCGCCAGAATGGCAGTGGCAGTATCACAGGTCACCACCGGCGGGGAAGGGACCATCAGCCCAACGGGAGTCCCCCCCTGAGCTGGAGATTCTTGCACTGAGCGCTCAACCTCGACCGGTGCTCCCTCAGAGGTGGGGGTTCCCCCGTGTCGATCCACAGAGACCACTACCTCTTCTTCGCTTGATAGCGCCTCATGAATGGAGGCGCTGTCATCCGTCTCGGATTCGTCGGAATGACCCCCCCAAGAGGGAGGATCCTCCTTGCCAGCACTTTCATGGGAGGGGCCAACTGCGGATACAAGAAAAATAGCAATAATCAATGCCCTCTTGGTTTAGAAGGGTCAACAGCACTGGAACTCATGCCTACCTGGATCCTCTAACTCTCTTTCGCCTCCACTCCCCTCCTCTTCGTCAGAAGGGATGGGGATTGCTTTCTCGGCTGCACCTACATGAATTCAATACGAGCAGTCAGGGAATACGAACCTGACTTCTTACACAGAAGCATTGCGCCGAAAGATTACCTCTCGATGCAGATGTAGGAGTCGTTGAGGCCCCCGCCTGTGACTCCATTTCGGATGGAGAAGGCATGTCCTTCGAAGTCGCTGGAGCCGCCTGCGGCGTGGCAGAAAGGGCTGGTTGAGCCACTTCCGTCCCAGAGACAGTACCGGCCCGACCAGCCGCCGCTCTGGTGATCACCGTGGTCTCCTCGCCACGGGCCTTCTTGGCCACTTCTGCTCTAGAGCCCTCCGCCGCTTCTCGCTGCCGTTTCGAGAGCAACGAACTGCTTAGGGATAACAGGGGCGCTCCCATACGCCCAGCAATCACGCTACGGGCTTGCTCCAGACGCTTGCCCGCCCGGGTTAACTCAACCGGCTCCCTCCGCTCGCCTTGAGAATCTAGAGGAAGGCTGGGAAGAGGAGCTCGTGTTTCAGGCGCCTCGGATTCGTCTGTGCCCGCACCCTCACCCTCAGAATCTCCTGCAGGGCCCTCCATGAGCAGCTCCCTAGCTGTTGCACGACCCCTCCGCCTCGAAGGTCGAGGAGCTCCTCTTGGGCGACGCCCGTGCCCCGCCAGACACGAGCCCTAAAACCAGAAGCCCGTAGGATCGGCGCTGGCGCCCCGATACCACCGGCAATACGAGAGCGTATGGTGCAAGTCACGATCCTTCGAGGGTAACTCAAAACGAGCATCGGTGCCGCCAGCATGAGTCCAGAACCATCCCCGAGCTCCATCCACCAGCCCTCCTTCAAACCGCAGTTGGGGATTAACGTTACCCACATACAGTTGGTCGTACCCAAACTGGCGGGCGAACCTGCAGGGGAGATGTGGTTCGAGATAGCACGTCGAGCCCGTTCTCAGAACGTGATACCCTGGCCGGATGTTTACCAACCAGCGAAAGGCGCCGCGAGGGAGGATTGTGTAGCGGTCCGCCGTCGGCGCGTCCCTGAGAGATTCTCCGTATCCGCCCCCGCTGAAATAAGGAAAGGAGCGATGAAAATTGTAATTCCCAAAGTGGGAGAGTGTCTTCCTTGCATCAGGGATGTCCTTGCACTTCCAGGAGCACTTCTCCAAGCGCTGGACGAACGGGACAAACTTATCGCCTTGGAGCACCGCTGGAGCACTCATCAAGCACTCACAGTGGTATACGAACCACGCCATCAGATAGGTATACGGCAGCCCCACCCTGGGGTTGGGAGTCCTGGTAACCTCTCCTTCTCCCTCATCGATAGTCGACACGCGGCAGAATTGAGCCGTCAGGGTGCGGAGCCCCCGATGGATGCACGCTATCGTCGCCGATACCAGAGAATAAGACTTCCCATGAGCCAAGCACACCGCCGGATACACGACCTCGACGGGAAGAGCCTCGAAGGAGTGAGTGGGGATTACGCACCTCTTTAACCATAACATGAGGAACCCCGCGAGCAGCGCCTTCCCAGATATGGGGGACTTCGCCTGATGGTGGAACGAGTAGAGGACCGTACCAGATTTAAGTCCGCCCTCGTCACGGTCGAGAGTTACGGTGCCCCCTTCTTCGGCCATCCTCGCCTCCACTTCGGACTAGTCGCGTACACCTAATGGGAGGGCAGGCTGCCCCTTGACGTCGTTCCCCGGGAACAGATAATCGGCCCAGTTCTTGTGGCTGATCCCCTTCTTCTTCCCTCTATGATCTGCTGCCCCCAAGGTGCTGAGGCAGATGTGGTAGTGGCAGAGTAACTCCCACAAAGTTCCAACCGCCGAGGGCGAATGGCTTAACAGCTGATCGATCTCAGCTTGATCGGGGACGTACTCCTCGTAAGGAAAGTCTCCCAGGGGCAGGCCCGACACGTCGTGCATCTCGTGAGGGGTGATGCCAAGCTCACCGTTGGGGGTGACGAATGTGCCGCTTTCCGCACAATACAGCTCCAGAATGCTGTGAAACTGAGAAGCGTTGATCCGCAAGCCATGTCGCGTGGCTTCGATGGCAGCGTACAGCTCCGTGTTCTTGAGATCGGCATTCTCAGCCAGAACACGGTCAACGATCTTGGACCACCAAGTATCGCTGCCGGGTGCAGAATAGACCCACCCCGGAGCTCTGAAATCCCTCGGGGGAAAGCTCCCCCCGACTCGGAAGAAGCGATGACGGAAGGTCTCCGCCGCTGATATCGACTCCCCCACGGGCAGTTCAGCAGACATTAAGCCAGGACGCAGACCCGTCACACGCTTACATGAGCCATCCACTCCATATCCAGCGGTAGAGCCCGTGAAAACGCCACAAGTGACCCCGTCTTGAGTTGGGGTCAGCTCCCAGTTCATCGTCCGAGGAACCGCGAGGGATCGCAGCTCAACGATCGAGAACCCCCTCGACATGCTGGGGAGGTAGTAGTGAGTCCCTTCCACCGTGTGGAACCACTTGCTCTCCTTGAGCAACAGGGCAGAGGGGTCGGTCGTGGCATCGCCGAACAAAAACTGAGGTTTCGGCAGCTCTGCCCTAGCATCATCTGTCAATTCCGCGTCGGTCGTCAACTCGCGCAGTGTCAGGTGATGACCGTCCGTGACTCTCTTTATCAAGCCACTCGGTTTGTCGGCGGCGAACACAGGTACCGGAGCCAGAGAGGGAAATCGAGGGGGTGCCGTGTAGTTCGTACCACCGGCGTGGCCAATGGCCACACCCTCCGGGAAAGCCTCATCAGAAAAAGTCGCTGCAAGAAAGGAAGATCAATTAAGACAAAATCCTCCATCGAACAAAGGCGAGCGGGATCGCCTGTCGAAAAGGGGAACCCACTTCGAACTCGCCTATCGTAATGGGAGTTCGCCTCCCTTCCTCTAAAGGCAAATAGGGCTAACTTTGCCCCAAATTGGGGGAAGTTGCTGAAAGGCGGCGGGATTCCAGGGCAATGAGCAACGCTCATCTCCCCAAATCCGACGCCTAGGGCCTACACGAGGTCACCCAACAAACCTATCGACATACCTGAGCGCAGCGCCGGAGCATCGACAGGCATGCCGGCGGAGAGACGATCGGAGTAACCTCCAGGACCTGCACCTCTCACTTTGCGCTTCCTAGGTTTTGGAGCCATTGAAAGATGGGGCGGGAATTCTTGTCTTAGAAGTTTCTTTCGAGGTTCAAGAGCGCGGTGAATCCCAAAGGAAGAAAACAGCGGGTTTAAAAAGGGGGAGTTGCCCACGCGGCCACGACTACCCTCGAGAGGCGGATCCCCCACGAACGGGAAACGTGGCCACGATCAAAATTCGACGGCCCAGATCACTCTCATCGACGGTTGCATCCAACGGTTGAATTCGAAAACCACGGCCACGATCAGAACGAGGCACGTTGAGCGGAGTCGAACTGTCAAATCGTGACAAGGCCACACCGCCTTAGCTGGAAAGGCACGAAACCCCGCAGGTGAGCACGTGGCCTACTCACGTTTAGGCCTAATTTCGCCCAAGGACAGAGTCTCGACAACGAAAACTTGAATGAAATCCGCAAGTTTTTCAAGATTTCGCCATCAAGTCCTAATTTCGCCTGCACGATTCACACACCTTTGGGAAACAGGCGATTTGCCCAAAATCTAGGAACTAGCGAAGTGATTTCGTTTAGACCCGCACCCCAGGCGGCTAAGGGTCAGAGTAGAAATCTTAGCACTAAGCCTAAGAGAAACTACTCGACAACTCATCATACTGAGGGGAATAGTATGGCTAGCCCGATTCAAACGGTAATCGGTAAAGGCAGATCAAACCCGTTAATAGCTGAGGGTTTGCTAAAAATCCTAATGCACCTGGTCCAAAACATCTTTATTCAAAGTGTTCCAGACCACACGTAAGTCGGTTTTGGTCTGAAAACTTTGAAGGGGGTCTTGTAGACGGTAAAAATTACCGCGGCGCTGTAGCGAACGGATCCGCCCAACAGAACAGGACCACCCTCTCTTAGGCGGAAAGTCTACTGTAGCCACTAAGTGGATTCGTCGGCACATAAACCCCCACGTCGGTCGCACTCGTCGAATCACATGGATCCGCCAGCGAGGCGAATCCACCTTCATTAGCCAAATCCGCTTGCAAAGAAGGAGCTCAAATCCGCCCCCAAGTGCCGAAGCCACTTGCCGAGGGCCACGTCTGCTTACGTGAGCCAAAGACCGGGTTTCCAGGGACGAGCCTTCTCTGCCTCCCACGATGCGAAGTAAGGAAGCACAATACCCCATGTCCGTCAACCAGCCGTCCACGATTCAAACGAACGAGACAGGCGCCGGACCGACCTGCATTCTCATAAATGCAGGTCACCTCACCCGTCAGAATGGGAGGCCAAAGCCATGACACGCCGAAAGCTATCCGGAGCTTGCTCAGACACGCAACGTCCGTTCTCCCTCCTCTATTCGAACATAGGGAGAGGAGAGAGGCACAACACCCCAGGACCGCCGGAAGGTCATTCGGTACCTCGCCGCACAAGTGAGCGGACGGGTGCCAGAGCCGTCTGCATCCACATAAATGCAGCGTGCCGCACCCCGAGCGAAGGGTCAGAGCCACCGGCGTTCGACGAGATATCCAGAGCCGCTCGAGTGCCTGGCAGTCGCTGTCACGAGTACGAGGAGGGGCTTTCCCACTCCTACACGACGTGACGCGACCTGTGGCCCCACAGACAACCGTTTGTAGTACAGGGGATAATAGGATGTCCTTGAACAGTGTATGGTCACATCCCATAGTTCAAGGGACAACCGAACTGTCCCTCTCCCACTTAAAAAAGCTTCTTACAGCAACCTAAGTGGAGATCGATCAATCGGAGAATCGATCAACCAAACAGAAAATCTCCAAAACTCTGAGCTCCGATCGCCGGCGAACTAGAGGATTCGAACTCCTTTATCCAGAGCTTCTACTGAGTACTGAAGCTCTCCAACAACCTCGGTCAAACCGTCCAAGGGAAGCAGACTCGGCGCAAGCACCGAGCGAAGCATCCTGTAGCTACCGTAAAGTCCCCGCAAATATAAACAAGGAGGGCATTTCCCCTCTGCTTCTGTTGTAATTCAGATTGATTTAGTTTGTAATAAGCTTTCTTATAAATACAAACCAAATCCTACCCTTTCCCGGGAAGATCAGAAATTTACACGTACACTCGCGTCTCAATCCTAAGACACGAAGTTGGGTTCTGAACGTCAGATTGGGCGTTTGACTTGTTCAAACACGAGTCGAACGGTTTCAGAACTAATTCCCCACGATCTGAGGAAATCACGCCTACGTAGGAGCGGATTTAGGGGGCAGTTACACCCCTAATCTTCCTATAAAAACTCAACGAACTCGACTGAGTAAAAGGCTGGCTCGGCAAGGGTTGGGTTCTGGAGATTAGATTTTTCAGAATCTAAACAGGAGTTAGCAGCGGAGGCGAATTCTGGAGGATCTCAACCACTCAGGTTCGGTGATTCGACAGCAGCAGCAACTAAATCTTTTAAGATAAGATTTTTGAATCAATCTCAGAAGATCAAATCTGAGAGGATTCTTCGACAACAGATAACAGCTTGATCATTAACCGAATTTTCGGTTCTAACAACTCTATCTACAGAGTTTAAACTCGTTCAGAGTTCTTAAACTCATCCGATAGTTACATATAAAACTTCCTACAGAAGTTCATCATTCCCACGAGATAAGAGACGGTCGGATCGTCAACGGAGAGCAAATTCGACGCGAGCAATCGAAGGAGGCATTCCATCGCAACCGAGAAGAACCCAGATTTAAATAAAGGAGAAAACCAAATTCGTTTTCTTCTCTTTTGTAATCACGTTGTAACCGAGATTAAGGAATTCAATTCAAGTTTCTTTTATTCTCTTTATTACAATTTTTCCTACATACAAGATGTTCTCTAGAAATTGCTCCCAGCTCATCTTTACAGCTTTCACTTTAAAGTCCAAGATGTCTATAATAGAACCGGATGCTTTTGGATTAGTAATTTTGATAGCGGAGTAGGCCATAAGGGACCATAGATCGTGTATGGATCTTGAGTTGAGTATTGTATTTGATGCCCAACAAATATTTGATATATTGATTACAAGATTAAGATTTTATATGTGTTACTTTTTTAGTAATTTATCTTTGGTATATTAGTTCCATAAATGGTTTTAAATAGTGAACATTGTTGCTTTAATTTTATGTTCAAAAAGAGATTTTCGGCTCCCTTTGAATCAATTGAAGAATTCCTTGAGTAATAGGACCTCTCTACGATGTAGTTCTAGTTCAAAAATGCACGAATTGCATGCTAAGTCTAAGTCCTTACCTATGAAATTTAAGTCATTTTCTATGACGTTTAAGTCATTTCGTATTAAGTCTAAGTCATTTCATGTTAAGTCTAAGTTATTTTCCGTGAAGTTTAAACAATTAGTCATTTTATGTAAAGGTTAAGCAATTGTGTGTTAAGTATAAGTCATTTCACATTAATTCAAAGTCATTCCTCGTGAATTTTAAGTTATTTCCTATGAAGTTTAAGTCATTTTGTGTTAAGTCTAAGTCATCTATTATTATGGATATGTTGTTTCCTGTTAAGTTATGTTGTATGTTATAAAATTGTGATTTTGTGACAAGTGGACAAAGAAACCCTAGAAAAAAGCGAAAAGAGAAAATAAATAAAATGGCATGTAGTTGTTATCGACTACGCTCTAGAAAACTAGGTAAATACATTCTTAAATGGAATTAGGTAAAATATATGCTTTATTGATCTTCCTGTTAATATTACCTTATTCCTTAATAATGTTAATTCATTTCCTATTAAGGTTACCTCATTTTGGGTTAAGTTATTTCCTATGAAGTCTAAGTCATTTGCTGTGAAGTTTAAGTCATTGCGTGTTAAATCTAAGTTATTTCATGTTAAATCTAAGTCATTTCCTGTGAATTTTAATCATTTCCTATAATGTCCAAGTCATTTCATATTAAGTCTAAATCATTTTCGGTGAAGTTTAAGTCCTTGCATGTTAAATTAAGTCATTTAGTGTTAAATCTAAGACATTCGCTGTGAATTTGAAGTCATTTCTTATGAATTTTAAGTCATTTCGTGTTAATTCTAAGTTATTTCCTATTATGGATATATTGTATGTTATAAAGTTGCAATTTTTATGAAATGAGGTGGAAAAAGAAGCAGGAGGGCGGCGCAGCCCCGAACCCCGCCGGGGGGTAATCCATCCCCCCTGGACCCCCCGGCCAGGGGCGCGCCGCCCCCTGGACCCCCGGCTCGCTGACCGGGCAGCGAGACCCCCGAATACTCTGCATAGCGCGACTAGATTGAGGGGCGGATGTCAAAAGTCCAAGGATTCAAGGCGTCTCAACCATATTCATGCTCACCAGGAGCCAGTCCCGTCCAATCATAGACTGGGGGTTCCAATTCAAACCTCACGATCAGTGAGTAATTCTCCTCGAATCTTTACAACAGATTTGAGAGAGTTCATATCGAGTGAAAGACCGATGCAACAAGTCATTCCTACGGTCCTCTCGGGATGTCAATACTGCTCATACAAGAACGTTGCTTTGCCCAACCGACAACGACGTTCTCACAAGAAGTCTCCAGAGATCGAGTATCCTGGAGTCACTATCAATGTGATCGGCAGAGGGAAAGCCTCAGGTCCTAGTTCCGATGACTCTGAGACAAGTCGTCCACCGACCGTCAGAGAAATCGCTAACGAGTTTGAAGGAGTCTACCAACGCACTCGCACGCGAACAGGAGCAATTCCCCCTGTCAACTATCGGAGGCTAGCCAGAGGAACCAATTCCGATGATGAACACTCAGCCATTGCAGAGTCCCAATCATCAAGCTCTTTTGTTGAACATGAGAGCTCCGCTTATATGACGGGAAACCATGAAGATCTTGCAAAGAAGATTGCTGAGCAAGAGGCCATGCTCAAATCTCAGCAGGAGGCCATCAATGAACTCATGGCCCTGTTGACTCAAATCGTCGCAAACAAGGCCAAATCTCGGGAGACAGATTCTAGGCAAGAATCTTCCCGGAGGAGAAAAGCGTCTTCATCCCGACTTCACACAAGCAAAGGGAAGGGAAAAGTGGTTGATGATACGGCTTCTGATCAAGAAACCCACAACCTAGAATCTTCCTCTGATGAAGGAAGAGAGACGGAGAACGAGCAAAATCTCCAGTCTGCCAAAATGGAAGAATTGGAAGCTCGCCTTAATGTCATTGCTAACAGAAGAGAGCTCCAAGACGAGGGAGTTGCTAGGCCCTATCCTGCCGAATGGGATACAACCCCCTATCCTCTAAAGTTCGAAGTCCCGACGCTACAAACTTTTGACGGCACGGGATCCCCGAATCAACATATCTATCATTTCAAGTCACAGACTGGGAATGTGATATCAAACGACGCCATTCTGGCTCGATTATTCATTGGCACCCTCAAGGGAGTTGCCTTTGAATGGTTCAGAAAACTGCCTACGGGATGTATCCAAAAGTGGGCAGATCTAGAGAGACTCTTCCTGTCAAGATTCTTTGAAGAAGATACAGAAGTCTCCATCCACACCCTTCTCGTCACTAAGCAGAAGAAGAGGGAGTCCGTCAAAGCCTTCGTCAAGAGGTTCCGAACCATGGCTCTCCGGTGTTCGTCAGGTATGACACAGTCTACCTTAGTAGAGATCTGTCGACATAACCTGCAGACCAACATCCTAGCTCGAATAGGGGTTGCAGAATGTCGTTCCTGGAGACAACTGATCTCCCAAGGTGAGCAGGCTCAAAAGATTATTGCCAGGATCAAAGATGAAGAACAAAGTAGGCAGGATCAAACCGAGCAATCGGACCAAGCCCAATCTTCTCCTGAGCAATCGAACTAAGCTCACTCTTCCCAGTCAGAACCGGAAGATACTACGGTCACTGAAGTCAATCCTTTCCAGTAGGATGGCGGGTCCAATAACTATCATGTTAACAATTACCTCTGATAGTCAAGCTCATTAGATAGTGGCCCATAAGGCATTGTGCCACGTCTACCCTTTTTCCCCCTGCACTTGTTCAAGACTGGGGGTTGGTTTATTTGTAGTTCGTCGAATTATGAATAATAAATTTTTTGAGTTATCATGTTCAATAGAACACCTCTGTCAACCACGAAATCCACCAAAACTATCACGTTAATGACCACCTCTGATAGTCCATTCCTCTAAATTTCCCCACCAATCCTCTTTAATAGGGTGATGGGTCCACCAAAACTATCATGTTAACAATCACCTCTGATAGTCTATTTCCTCCAAATTCCCTCACCAATCCTCTTCAAGTAGGATGGCGGGTCCACCAAAACTATCATGTTAATAATCACCTCTGATAGTCTATTTCCTCTAAATTCTCCTGCCAATCCTCTTCAATAGGATGGCAGGTCCACAAAACTATCACGTTAACATCTACCTCTGATAATCCATCAACTTGCCAATCTTCTTCAATAAGATGGCAGGTCCACAAAACTATCACGTTAACATCTACCTCTGATAGTCCATTCCCTCCAAATTATCTTGCCAATCCTCTTCAAGTGGGATGGCGGGTCCATAAAAACTATCAAGTTAACTGTTACCTCTGATAGTCAAATTCATCAGATAATGACCTACCTGGTGATGTGCCTCTTCATGGATAGTGCCTCACTAGGCGATGTGCCTTGCCTACCTCTTCTTATTTCCCTGCTAAGTCTTGATCAAGACTGGGGGTTGGTTACTTGGAATCCATTGGATTAAGAGTAACGAATCTTTCACATCGTCAAGTTAACATTACACTTCTGACGATCATCATCCCCACAGAGTATGAATGCATCTTGCATCCCTCCCAATCTGTCACGTTAACAATACACCTCTGACAATCAACTTATCAATCCTTATTAATAGGATGATAGGTCCTCAAAATTGCTCAAATCGCAATCTTCCCCAGCAAGACACTAAGTCCTCAAAATCTTATTCAAATCACGAGCATCAAAACTCATCGCTTCTGATGATAAACTCACCTAGCAAGTCTCCCCAGCGAGACGCTAATTCCCAAAACCTTGTGCAAGTCACAAGTACACATTCTCTTGTCATGTTAACATCATACCTCTGACAAAATCCACTTATCGACTCTCTCCAATAGAGCGATAGGTCCTCAAAGTTGCTCCGATCGCAACAAATTCCTGTCACGTTAATATCACACCTCTGACAAATCAACTTATCAATCCTCGTCAATAGGATGATAAGTCCACAAAGTTGCTCCGATCGCAACAAATTCCTGTCACGTTAATGATCACCTCTGGCAAAATCCACTTATCGACTCTCTCCAATAGGGCGATAAGTCCACAAAGTTGCTCCGATCGCAACAAATTCCTGTCACGTTAATGATCACCTCTGGCAAAATCCACTTATCGACTCTCTCCAATAGGGCGATAAGTCTACAAAGTTGCTCCGATCGCAACAAATTCCTGTCACGTTAACACTAAACCTCTGATAACCAATCCACTTATCGACTCTCTCCAATAGAGCGATAAGTCTACAAAGTTGCTCCGATCGCAACAAATTCCTGTCACGTTAACACTAAACCTCTGACAACCAATCCACTTATCGACTCTCTCTAATAGAGCGATAAGTCTACAAAGTTGCTCTGATCGCAACAAATTCCTGTCACGTTAATACCACACCTCTGACAATCAACTTATCGACTCTCCTCAATAGAGCGATAGGTCCACAAACCTGTCACGTTAATACCACACCTCTGACAATCAATTTATCGACTCTCTTCAATAGAGTGATAGGTCCACAAACCAGTCAAGTTAACATCGCACCTTTGACGACCAAATCAGCTTATCGACTCTCTTCAATAGAGCGATAGGTCCATAAAATACTGTTAGGTTAACATCACAACTCTAACAGTCAAATCCCCTAATGAACTTGTTAATCATTTTTCAACAAGAATAACAAGTTTTCATTATAAAATCCCCAGCGGATTAAAGATTTTCTAGAATTATCTTAGTGATAGTGGAGAAAATTTCTGAATTTCACTCTAAGTGAAAATTCATGCCAAGTTAATACTACACCTCTGGCGCTTTCAACTTTCTTTTAGTGTTTCAAGTGACACAGGAAGAAACCAGCGACAAAGTCTATGTATTCAAAATCATAGCATCAAGTCTAAGAGGGTTCATTCTCTTAGCACAACGTTACGTGTGGAACGGACTTAGACAATCCACATGCTAGCCCGACTCAAACGGTAGTCGGTAAAGGCTTATCAAATCCGTTGATGGCTAAGGGTTTGCCAAAAATCCTATGCACGTTTGCAGGCCCAAACAGCTTAATGGATGTGAGACGAGACTTAAAACAGATGAGCCAAAGACAAGTCTCAAAGACTTAGTCAAAAATGCACGGAAGCCACTTCCATGTCTTAAGTCAAAACGTTGAGGTCAGACACACGATGCAAAATCCGAACACCGAGGTCACACCCGTGTTCCAAATTCAACATGCAAGGGTGAGACCCGCATCTCAAGTTCAAAATGCAGGGTCCACCCCCATATTCCAGAAGCAGGATTATGGCGCATACCTTCACACAGGTCCTACGTGGCAAATCCCTTCAACCAAGATGCCTTCAAAGCGAGTGCAGAGAACAAATCCTTTACCATAAGGAATCAACAGCTCCAAGATCAGAGTTGAGATCCAAAGTATTCCGAAAATTCGTCCCAGTCAACCGCGAACTTTCGAAAACTTTGGAGGGGGTTCTGTAGGCTGTCTAAAAATCACAATAGATAGCTGATTCCCTATCAAAACACCGATGATGGAAGTTACAATTTGACGACTTCCAGAAGGCTACAATTTGAAGACTTTCACGTAGATCGCTGAAGGTTATAATCCGACGACCTTCACGACAACTGATGAAAGCTCTAATCAATAGTCTTCACAATCGACATCGGGAGTTACAATCTGACGACTCTCACATATCAAAGAGCTAAAGCAAAGATTACAAAACGACGATCTTTGCAGTGCTCTGACAGAAAGAGACTACGAATCGACGGTCTCTTCAAACCAAGACGTGGAAGTCCTCCCCGCGTACCAACATCAAGATGCACCGCGTTCATAGCCACGAACGCAGCTAAAATGCAGCTCATAGCCGCTGCCGAACGCATCTCAAACGCAGCTCAAACGCAGCTCAAGCTCGGCCACTAACGCAGCACAAACGCAGCTACCATCCGCTGCCAAACGCAGCTGCCATCCGCTACCAAACGTAGCTGCCATCCGCTGCCAAACGCACCTGCCATCCTCTGCCAAATGCAGCTTCCATCCACTGCCAAACGCAGCTTCAAAGCTGCCAAACGTAGCTTCAAAGCTGCCAAACGCAGCTTCCAATAAGACGCTGCGTCCAAGCCTCCAGACGCTGCGTTTAAGTGCAGAATTCATGCCAGAATGCAGGATTTGCGTTTGACTCGTTCAAACACGAGCTAAACGGTTTCAAAACCGTTTTCCACGATCTGAGGGGATCACAACTCCACTCAGGAGTAATTTAAGGGGGCGGTTATATCCATTAGCCTCACTTAGGAGCGAATTAAGGGGGCGGTTGCACCCCTTAATCCCCTATAAATAACTGAAAATCAATTCAGTTCAGGGCTGGCTTTTGGGGGGTCGGTCGGTTGGAACTTCTTGGCAGCAACAGAAGAGATCCTTGGGCAGGCTTTTGAGGAGATCAACGTCATCCCTCAGCAACGATCAGCAACAGGAGCTTTCATCCTTGGCTTATTAACCAATTTCGGTTAAATCAACTCTTTTAAAAGAGTTTAAACTCGTTCAGAGTTATCAACTCATCAAGAGTTTCAAACTTGCCACGCAAGTTCTCCATAACGTCAAATCGTGAGGAGAAGACCATCGTTCTAGTGAAACAAGACGTCGGATCGTCAACGAGAAGCAAACTCGACGCGAGCATTCGAGGGAGGCATCTCATCGCTACCGTGAAGAACCCAGATATTAAACAAAGGGGAGAATCCAGATCATTCTCCTCTCTTTTGTATTCAGGAAATCCAATTGTAATCGAGATAGAGAGAGTTGTAAACATTCTTTTTCTAAGCAGTTAGAGAGAATAAAAATCAAATACAATTCTTTTATTATTTTCTTGTTACAAATTTTCCAACAAACATCTCTTTATTACAATTTTTCCTACATACAAAAGATGGCGACTCCGCTGGGGACTAGCTTTTCCGATGAAGAAGTGGTGGCGCAGTCCGACGTCCACCTCATGGGAACGACTGTGGAAACTCTCATCGTAGAGTTTGATCAAGCGAAGTACGAGGAGGCCTTGTCCTCTGGATCGCTTAGCCCCAAGGCTAGGCATGGTGTCCGCAAGATCTCCAAGGAGATCAATTCTGTTGTTGAAGTGCCGAAGAAAGCCCTCTCCTTCGGCCAGGAACTCAAACTGGCTCTGTTGGCAGAAGATCCCACATCCGCGTCAGCAAGGCATGCTTCGGGCCATAAACGTCCCCTGGAGGAGACGAGTTCCATAAGTGTCAACGACACTGCTGCTAAGGCTTTGAAACAAGCCAAGAAGAACGCCGCTCGCCGACGGAGAAGATCCATACGACGAGCACACTTACGTGAGAGCCGAATGTTGGCTCAACGCGAAGATCGCGTTCCTGAAACTTCAGCCGAACTTAGCGTTCCCAAAACAGAACGCTCACTTCGTGGCAATGAGCCCAACTACGAGCCTCGGCTAATTCAGCTGAAACGCGACCCCGAGTGGCGCGTTGTTTCCTCAAAACGCAGCCCTCAGAAGGAAGCTGTCAAACGCGACCCTCAGGGAAGTGTTCAATCAAAACACGACCCTCGCAAGTCTGTTTCACCAATTAAACGCGACCCCCAGGGCCGCGTTCAAACAAAACAAGACCCTCGCGGGTCAGTTTCATCATTTAAACGTAGGCCTCGGCCTAACGTTTACAAATCCCAACGCGACCCTCGCGTTAATCTTCAAGAACGCCACTCTGGTGCTGTTCTTCGAGAACGCGATCTTCAAGAGGTCCGCCAGGTTCAGAAAGATCAGCGTGGTTTCAAAATCCACGTTTGACAAGAACCAGTCTCACCTACCCAAGGGCAGGGGGTTCCATCTCCACTTCTGAGCCCGGGGAAAAGTTCCTCTCAAGTTCCTGATCTGCGGGAATTACTGTCAAGAGGAAAGCCAACAATACAAGCAGCTCACTCATGTCAATGTGAGAGGCTTATTTCGGCGGTCCTTTCGGAGTGCCATTGCTGCACATCT
Organism: Asparagus kiusianus; assembly: GCA_022839385.1. Taxonomy (NCBI): domain Eukaryota; kingdom Viridiplantae; phylum Streptophyta; class Magnoliopsida; order Asparagales; family Asparagaceae; genus Asparagus; species Asparagus kiusianus. Next base: position 8,996 of record BQKN01064415.1, on the reverse strand, counting down.
TCACCTCGGCCATCTGTATTCGACAGATTGACAAACGTTGTCAGGCCTACCAAGCGACAACGCCGATATAAGAAGAAGACAGCCGAGGCTGAATACCCCGAAGTCACTATAAATGTGATAAGTCGAGGGAAAGCTCCTAATCCCAGTCCCGAAGAATCACAAAGGAGTCATTCCCCGACTGTTCGGGAAAGGTGTGAAGAGTTTGAAGGGGTGTACCAACACACCCGGACTCGTACGGGAGCCATTCGCGCGGTTAACTACCAAAGGTTAGCTAAAGGAATCGCTTCTAACGAGGAACATTCGGCGATAGCCGAATCCCAATCTTCAAGCTCTGTTGTAGCTCGTGAGGCCTCTGTTTACATAACAGAGAATCATGAAAACTTGGTTAAGAGAGTCGACGAACATCACGTCATGCTCCAAGCGCAATAGGAGACATTACTCCAAGTAAAGGACATGTTGGCCCAGCTTCTGGCTGAAAAAGGCCACAAACCTGAGTCTTCCCGGAAGACAACTTCAAAGGGAAAGCAGAAAGCGCACGAACATTCAGATCGTGAGACTCACAATCTTGAATCCTCCTCCGAAAACGAGAAGGAGACAGAAAGAGAATTGCACCCTCAGTCCACCAAAATGGATGAGTTGGAGGCTCGTCTCAATGCAATTGCCAACAGGAGCGAGCTCCGCGAAGAAGGAGTGGTTCGGCCTTATCCTGCGGAATGGGATACAGCTCCCTGCCCGCCAAAATTTAAGACCCCAACTTTATAACCTTTCGATGGCACAGGATCACCAAATCAGCACATTTACTACTTCAAATCCCAAACCGGAGATGTGGTAGCAAATGACGCCATCTTGACCCGCTTATTCATCAGCACTCTTAAAGGAGTTGCTTTTGAATGGTTTATGAAATTGCCTGCTGGATCTATTCAAAAATGGGTAGATCTGGAAAGGCTATTCTTGGCCAGGTTCTTTGAGGACGACACAGAGGTTTCGGTCCCAACTCTTCTCGCCACCAAGCAAAGGAAGGGAGAGTCCATCAAAGCCTACGTGGAAAGATTCCGCAGCATAGCATTGCGATGCCCCTCAGGTATGACCCAATCAACCCTAGTTGAAACTTACAGGCACAACCTGCAGACTCAACTCCTTGCTCAGATGGGAGTGGCGGAGTGTCGCTCCTGGAGACAACTAGTTTCACAAGGAGAACAAGCTGAAGAGATAGTGGCGAGAGTCAAAGCTGAAGAAGTGCCACAACCCAAGCCGCAGCAACAACGCAATCAGCAAAATACCCAGCGGTCTAAGGGGAAAGAGACTCTAGCAGCCGACTACACGCGAGTGCCACCACCTACCAAGCAAGGCAAGGCGCCAAATCAACAAAGAGCGCCCAAGCAGTATTCGTTCAAGGAGGAGCACGTGGATACCTTATTCCAATTGCTTCGAAAGAACAACAAGCTGCAGTTGCCTGAAATCAGGAAGCCGGATGAAGCAGGGAAAGTGGATGACCCTAATTATTGCCGTTATCACAGATTCCTTGGACATCCTACCAAAAAATGCTACGTCTTCAAAGACATCTTGCAGAATTTGGTAAATGCTAATGTGCTCACTTTGAAGCCCGAGCAGAAGACCGTGTCTACCAACTTGATAGCGGTCCAATTCGGCGACTTCCCACTGGTGACCACTGCAAATGGCGTCGTTTCCATTCGTAAGGGAGAGATGCGCCTGAAGAATGTTGACTTGCATAGTCAGAAGGATAGGGGGTTGGTACCCCTCACCACCCCAAAAGGGAAAATCATGTGGGTCCACCCTGATTTGCTTGAAGATCAACAGTGGACGAGCACCTCGTCCAGAAAGAAGGGAGGCAAGTCTAAATCTTCCAACATGATTAGCCCCTCCGTTACCGAAAATGATGACCACCTCAAACCTCTTACTGATTCAGAAGAGGAGAGGATTGTCCTGGCAGCATATCCAGGAGACAACCCTGGCACTCGGTCAGGAAAAGCCTACTTGAGGGATTACGACCAGAATGCTCAAGAGGTGGAAGAACAGCCCCAAGACGCTAGGGGTGCTGTGCCGAAGAAGCCAGTTGACAAAGGCAAACAAAAGGAGCTCCGGTTCAATAAAAATCTTCACCAAGAACCTGGAGAGTCGAGCGCACCTTTCCAATTCAATATCATGGCGCAGCTGGCCAACATACCCGCCAGGATTACATTATATGAGCTCCTGAAATTGTCCAGCACTACCAAGGAAGCTCTGATTGAAGCTTTAAAGAATACAGAGAGCTTCATCACCCAAGTTACTCCAATTCCCGAAGCTTCGGAAGAACAAACTTGCCGGCAATGTCTGCAGGCGGCAAGGAGTTTACCTTGCATATCCTTCACTCAAGAAGATATGCAAGTCAAACACAAGCATGACAGACCTCTGTACTACACAGGGTACATTGGGTCGTCAGAGATCAGCCGTGTTCAGGTCGACTCGGGTTCAGCGCTCAGCATCATGCCTTACAGGGTCATGCAGGTGTTAGGAATTCCTATGCATCGGTTGAACACCACCCAAACAACCATCTTTGGGTTCAATGCAAATAGCACTCGGCCCCTGGGGAAGATTAGACTTAGATGTCAAATCGGAGATCTTAAGTCCGAAGTGACCTGTTATATAATAGATGCGGACACGTCCTACAATCTCTTGCTAGGACGGCCCTGGATACATGCGAACCGCATTGTCCCATCTACTCTGCATCAGGTCATGAAGTATGCCAACGACGAGGGGGAAGTCCGAACTCTGATTGCAGAAAAATACCCCTTCCGAGGAGTCGAGAATTTCCACACCGACTCCGTCTTCTATCTGGAGTCCCAGGAGAAAGAAGATGTAGACAGCGGTAACGAAGCTGACATTGAGCCAGATCCCGACGAAGACTGTCCTTGGGAATTAAACTTTGATGTAATGGGTCCAAGTGAGAGTGATAATAATGTACCGAGTGGGGGCGAGTGGTGCATTAATGAAGATTTTATTTTGGCGTACTTGTCTGATGTTCCCTCTAAAAACAAACAAATAGAGAATGATTCTAATGCAGGTACCGGCCCATGGCACGTACTGTGCGCACAGGCATCACTCACATTGCCGATCAAGTCATCCCTCGTTTCAGATGAAGAAATAGAGGATGCACAGAAGGCCTTCTTCAAAGTCCCATCAAAAAGGAAAGGACGGAAGCCGATCTGTTTCGGGAAGGTCAAACCCATACAACTCAAACGGGGAAGTTCGGAGGAAGATGATGGAGTTCCTCAATTTCATTATCACGAACCTAACTCCCTTCGATTAATGAAACAAATGGGGTATGACTTTGACAAAAAGCAGGGTCTAAACTTCGGGAAGGGAAGGCGAACACCAATCCGAATGTCCCTAACCCCTGAGGGGAAACCCCCAGATTATTACCAAAAGACTAGAAGGGGTTTAGGATTTGTCACACCTCCCGCTGTCTCAGAAAATGAAATAAGTAATTATCTGCGTCAGGACCACTCATCCGGAATGTCTGCATACGAGTCCGATGTCAGTATCGGACCTCTCTTTAGAAATCTGACCGTGAATATAGTTACAATTGATCACCCAGATGAAGATGCAGGGGATGATGAAGGGTTAATGGAATCGACCAATGACCCCTGGATCAAACGTCTTAACATCTTATGGGATATGCGATTCGAACAACGTGAACCACCCACTGAAGATAAAGTGGTCCAGGTTAACATGGGAGACGAACATGATCCTAAGCCCATTTTCATAGCCGAAGATTTATCATCATCCGAGAAAGAAGACCTTATATCTCTCGTCCGAGAATATATAGATGTCTTTGCTTGGAATTATGAAGATATGCCTGGTCTTGACCCAAAAGTGGCCACGCATCGTCTCAATATTGATCCGGATGCCAAACCTGTTAAACAACAACAACGCCGGTTTCGTCCCGAGATCATGGAAGCAATTGAGTCTGAGGTGAAAAAGCTCATAGACTCAGGCTTTGTCAGGGAAGAACAACACCCAGACTGGGTAGCTAACATTGTTCCAGTTCCCAAGAAAAACGGTAAGGTCCGTATATGCATTGATTTCCGCGACCTTAACGCAGCTTGTCCAAAAGACGAGTTTCCACTTCCTATTACGGATGTTATGATCGACAACACCTGCGGATACGAAAGAATGTCTTTCATGGACGGATTCTCCGGGTATAATCAAATCAAGATGCACCCGGATGACGAGAGGCATACTGCATTCAGAACACCGCTGGGGGTGTATTGCTACACAGTGATGCCCTTCGGCCTAAAAAATGCAGGCGCGACTTATCAACGTGCAATGAACACTATCTTCCACGAACATCTGCGTAAGAAGATAGAATGCTACGTTGACGACATAGCGGTGAAAAGCCAATGTAAAGGTGATCATCTTACAGATTTGAAGACAATGTTCGATATCATGCGGACACATCAGCTGAAGATGAACCCGACAAAATCATTTCTCGGAGTATCAAGTGGAAAATTTCTGGGATTTATTGTCATGTCCAAGGGAATTTCTCTGGATCCAGAAAAGGTGCGCGCTATCCAAGACATGCCGCCGCCAAAGAATCTCAAAGAACTCCGAGGTCTGCAAGGAAGATTGGCATACATCCGGAGGTTCATATCTAACCTTTCAGGGCGCTGCCAACCTTTCTCAAAGCTCATGAAGAAAGGAGTATCCTTTATCTGGGATGAAGAATGCCAGAAAGCATTTGAAGAGATCAAGAAATATCTCACCCAGCCACCCGTTCTCGTGGCCCCTATATCAGGAAAACCATTCCTGTTATATGTGAGGGCTATGGATCATTCGCTAGGAGCGCTGCTGGCCTAGAACGATGATCAAGGTCAAGAGCAAGCTATCTATTACTTAAGCAGAACCATGATGGGAGCCGAACACCGGTATAATCCGGTTGAAAAAGAATGTCTCGCTTTGGTATTCGCGGTTCAAAAGATGCGACATTACCTAGTTGGATAAACAATTCATGTCATCTCCAAGGTGAATCCTTTGAGAGTCCTGATGACGAAGCCATCGTCTCTGAACTGTCGACTTGCAAAATGGGCCATCCTATTGTCACAATATGACATGCAATTTATGCCCCAAAAGGCAGTCAAGGGTCAAGCATTGGCAGATTTCTTGGCCGATCACCCGGTGCCAGGGACATCTAAGTTGTATGAAGAATTGCCCGACGAAGTCGCCGAAGCTTGTATTGCTCAAGAATCTACACAAGTGTGGAAATTATTCTTCGACGGCGCTTCTAGAGCAAACCCTCATGGAGCGATTACTGCGGGAGTAGGAGTGGTGCTCGTCTCGCCTAACGGTCACGTAATCCCAAGAGGATTTTCCTTAATCGAACCATGTACCAACAATGTAGCTGAGTATAACGCTTTGTTACTAGGGATGCGACTTGCCGAAGAACTCAATATCCGGCACCTTGAGGCTTATGGTGACTCTCAGCTCATTGTAAACCAAGTCCGAGGGGAATATGAAGTACATCATGAGGACTTAATCCCATACTACTTCGCAGTGCTGAAGCAAGCTAAGCAATTCGAGGGATTCTTCATCGAATACATTCCACGAGCCCAGAACGCTTATGCAGATGCTTTGGCTTCATTAGCAACTTCGCTGGCATTACCGCCTGGTGCCGAAACGACGATCCCCGTCGCAGGGCGTGAACTATACTCCTCCAAGATTCCTAAGGAGGAAAGCTCAGACAAGACAATAACGGAGGAAGTATGTACAACCTCTATAGAATTCGAGTCTAGGGATTGGCGATTTCCATATGTTGACTACGTCCTGTATGGAATCTTGCCCGACGATCCTAAGGAAGCGGTCGCCATTAAACGAACGGCCCTCCGATTCTATTACGATGCAGTCACTCAGACTCTGTATCGTAAATCCCATGACGGCATTTTGCTCCGATGTCTTTCTCAAAAGGAAGCAAAAGAGGCCCTCAAAGAAGCTCATGACGGAATGTGCGGAGCTCATCAGCCCGGAGCTAAACTAGGAGATCGTCTCCGACGAATCGGCTATTATTGGCCGAAGATGTTTTCAGACGCGGTTGACTACGCTAAACGTTGTCACGCGTGCCAAACTCATGGGGATTTCATCCACCAAGCACCTGGGAACTTACATTCCACATCTGCGTCTTGGCCATTCGAAGAGTGGGGAATGGATATCGTGGGACCAATTTCCCCTCCGACGTCTAAGGGACACCGGTTCATCCTAGCCGTAACCGACTATTTCTCCAAATGGGCAGAGGCTATCCTATTGAAAGAAGTCAAGACTTCCAACGTGATCAAGTTCATCAAGCATCACGTCGTCTACCGTTTTGGAGTCCCGAGGCGAATAGTTCATGATAATGGGACACAGTTCGTCAGCTTTGGGTTTCAGAGATTTTGTGACAAATTCAGAATCCAAAGTGTCGCATCTACAGCATATTATCCGCCAGCAAATGGTCTTGCAGAAGCCTTTAACAAAACCATTGTGAAACTTCTCAAGAAATTCGTTTCCAAAAGCCGACGTGATTGGGATGAGAGACTCGGTGAATGTTTGTGGGCCTACCACACAACAGTGAGGACCCCTACGAGAGCTACACCATTCTCGCTGGTATATGGCTGTGAAGTCGTATTGCCACTAGAGATCCAGATTCCTTCTCTGAGAGTCGCTATCACAACGGGACTAACAGAAGAAGAAAAGTATCAACGGCGTCTGCAAGAACTCGAAGCCCTAGACGACAAACGACTTCAAGCCAAGCAGCAGATCGAAATGTATCAAGCTCGGATTTCCAAAGCCTACAATAAAAAGGTTAAGGAACAAACTTTCAAGAAAGGCGATTTGGTCTTGGCCAACAGACGACCCATGGTGATGACACACAAAACCAAAGGGAAGTTTAATCCTAAATGGGAGGGGCCCTTCGTAATAGACTCAGTTTATTCGAACGGAGCATATCGCCTCATCAATCAACAAGGAGACAGGCTAATGATGCCAATTAATGGGAAATTCCTTAATAGATATTTCCCGTAAATCATGTAGCCCCCTAAACCCTAGCTAAATCAGGCTGGGGGTTGTCTATTTATAGTGTAACTCTATTTTGTATCTCGTCAAGTTAACACTACACCTCTGACGATTGAAATTTTCTAGAATTGTTTTATAAATGATAATAAAGAGAATTTCGTTTTCATATTGAGTTGACACTACGCTTTTCATTGTCATGAATCATATTTCAACAAAAGAAATAATGAAAACCAAAATGATATCATTTCCATTCAATATTGTTAATCTGAATACAAAAGTGAAAGCAATTGAAAGAAAATGATACAAAGTCATCCCTCCACCACAAAAGCAGTGCAAATCCTAAGCATCTGGACTCATCAGTCTAAAAGACTTGAGTTTAGATTTCAGCGCTGATATATTCTCCTCGCGAGCCTTTCTGATTTCTTCAGTTATCTTACTCCGGAGCTCCTCCTCATTGGGCGTTGCTTCTGTAAGTTCTCGCCGAAGCTTATCGGCAGCAACAATCTCCTCGCAATAACATTTGAAGAGTCCATCGCAATAACCAGTGAACCCTTTTAGAATCTCCACACCATCAGCTAGCTGAGCGTTTATCTGAGGAACTTCAACACCAGCACGAGCAAGTTCTGCTGCAGTATCCCGGAGACCCACAGCGAGGTTGCCCATGTCCCTCTGTACCTGGGTATGTTCCTCACGCAGGTGAGCAAGACGAGGTTCCGTTTCGGATAAACTCTTCTGAAGAGCTTCTTGCTGTTGTGCCTTCGAAACCTTGGCCTCAGAAAGAGCCCGATCCACTTCTGGGCCTATGTCGTCACGTTGCAGCATGGAGAGGAATTCCAGCTCATATTCCAAGATGATGAGACTCTCCCGATAGTTCTCAGTCCATATTTTATCGTCCTGACGCTTGATCTTAGCCAAGCATTCCAGCAAATGAGGTTCAAAAACCTTGTAACTTACGTCCCCGAGACTGACAACGTCGATGGTTATTTGCATCCAATGCTCCAATTGTTCGATGAGTTCCCTCAGTGTTCCAGAGCTTGGGGGTGGAGCAGTCGGATAAACGAAGCAGTTCGCATAATCAGTGCGAGTAGAGGTGTGTGGGGCTTCAGATAAGAATTTTTTGATCATCTCTGACATGGAGCCTAAGGTATCCTCTTCCCGCTCACCGATTGTCGTTTCAAGACCGGGGGAAGCAATTGGAAGAGAAGTGTCCTCTCTGTTCTCAGGAGATGCAACATGCACTGATTTTATCGCATCACCCATCAATTTGGCCTTCTTCGAATTTTTGGCCACGACAGGCAGTCATTTACGTACCCTCCTGTCATACTCGCCTTGTTCAACAGTAGAAAGAGCCTTCTTACACGATCTCAGAAAACGAGGTTCAGGAGCAGGCACTTCTGGAATTGGCTTTTCTTCGGGAGAGTCAGCAATAGGTGTTTTCTCTTCGATCTCCATAGGAGTTTCTTCCTTGGGAGGCTCGATGGTGGACAAATTCCTAGGAGCTTCAACAGCTCCGGATGCTTCTTGTTCGCAGGATAGATATTCTTCTACCCCCGGCAAACGAGTGCTGGAAGAACGACTCCTCGAACGATACAATTCCCGAATCTCACTTATGCAGGAGTGTAGGCTGTCTAAAAATCACAAGGGATAGCTGATTTAAAACAAGTCCCGACAGCGGAAGTCACAATCAAACGGCTTCCACGATCACCGCAAACACGACCTCATTTCTGAGATGATTGATCTTGATGGTTGCGACAACAACATGACCAATATTATATTAGCAACTATTAGAGATGCTGATGAGCAGTGGAATGATCTCAGAAATAAAAGGTTGAACTTAGTTGGTGAGTTGCTTAGTAGAGAGCTGTGGGCAAATATTCGTCTAAAAGACACTATGGATGTTGATTCCCGTCTAGCTCTCACAACGAAAGCTACAATCAAATAGCTTTCGGGTCGAT